>JASAMX010033803.1:0-15969 GCA_030248175.1 Microlaimidae sp. YZB2_3
GTTTCATTACTTTTGCTAGAATTTCAAGTTGATATCCTGTGGGTTTTAAAACATGAATTTCTTATATTCATAACTATTTTTATTGCACATAGTAATAAAAAGTTTGCAAGGCGTCATTTGTGTCTGAGGAAACATTTAAACGCTTGAATTTTAAATTCTGCAACAAAAACTCAGAACTCGAATAGTTTCTCAAAAAACCGATAGATGGTGGGCCGCACTTACGACTTGTGATACGACTTTGTGCTAAGACATAAGACTTTTTTATAAATTCTACGTAATCAAATACACACCGTAATAATAAAGATTTTGGGTACAGGTATACTAAACATTTCCCAAAAATCAGTTAAAGAATTTAACCCTACGAATACGGATTATAAACAAGTCACGTCAGTTCTGACCTGGAAATCTCGATTTTAAAACTTTGAAAAGTAATTAATAAATTAAATTAAAATCATTACAACATGATTTAGATAATATACAGTAAAATATGCACAACGTTTAACATAGGTGAGTATAAACCCACTTACGTTAAAACCCTTGAAAAAAAAGCACGTAGTGGCTTCGAAACGTTGGAATAAAGTTTTCTGAAGCTGATTTTTCTTTAATTTTATTTGAAGTTAAAGCCCGAAAACCAGTAAAAACTAATAAACATTTATTTCAAAAATTTAAGCAGCTATAATTAATAACATTAAAAAAATGTTTTATTGCTTTTAAATCTCCAGTTTCTGGGGAAATTGGTTTCAACTATTTCATAGCGGATTTTGGCTTCGCAGCGGAACCGCGGACCTTCAGTAGATCCCTTGGCAACTCAAAGAACATTTTTTTAACATTTAAAAACAAAAAATCGTCCTAAAAAGGCGGATAAAATAATTTAAAGCATGTTTTAAGTTCAAATAAGTTTGAATGATATTAGAGGTAACAACATCACTAAATCCAAAGCTTAATTAAAAAAAAAACACTTAGCGCTTCAGGCTGCGAATTGATGCATGCACAAAGCCCGGTGGAAATTTACAAACACAAATATTATCTTTAATGGTCATAATTAATTATTATTATTATTTCCACACTGAAGAATTAAAACCTTAAATTTTTTTTACAAAACTATACAGAGATTAATTAAAACAATAATAAAAAACAAAAATATTAATCAATACAAAGCTGCTTTTAAAGGCACTCGTAAAATTTATTTCATATAACATGTAAAACATAAACTTTATTTACAAATTTTAAAAAAAAATTTAACTTTCATAAAAACTTAAGATTTTCACATAAAATTTAGCCAAAAATGTGTGAAACATTATGGCATGAGGCTAATATTAACAAATAGTATAACTTTTAGTTATCCAGTTAAATAAAAAAGAACGATTTAACAAAATTTGTTTGAAATTTATTCCTGGTGCTATTTTTTTGGTTGGAAAAAATTGCCTATAAAAAGGCTTTATAAAAGTTGCGCTTAAAAACCTTGCGAGCAAGGAGATTAGCGATACATTTTTAAGAAGTAAGATGTCCAGGGAGCGAATTTTCCCCAATGAAGTAAGTTTAATAAAAATTGCGTTTACGAAAACTCCCGGAAGCGAATTGTCCAGGGAGCGAATTGTCCCTCCTAGAATTTTTCCAGTAATTGATTTTCCCAGGAAGCGAATTGTCCGGGAGCGAATTGTCCCGGAAGCGAATTTCCCGGGGGCGAATTGTCCGGAAGCGATTTGGCTGGAGCCAATTGTTCCCAATTCCTTTTTTACACATACAAAGTACAACTTTTAAAATTTATAAAGAGACAGTATTGCGATTATCAAAGCGACTACTGTTTTTTTTTCCAATTGTTATTCCGTCAGAGTATAAAAACCTCTCCTAATACAAAATCATCGCACAAGAGCTAACCAAACCCGTTCTAAAATTTTCAGGTTAATTTTGACCTGGCGATTTTTATTTTGGGCATTAAAAAAATGATTAAACTACTGTTAGATAAAATAAATGATTTATATCCAAAAAACGACCTTTTTGAAGGTGCATTTTATGCTGTTAGGGAAAATGTTATAAATTAATATTCTTTGAGTTGCCAAGGGATCTACTGAAGGTCCGCGGTTCCGCAGCGAAGCCAAAATCCGCTATGAAATAGTTGAAACCAATTTCCCCAGAAACTGGAGATTTAAAAGCAATAAAACATTTTTTTAATGTTATTAATTATAGCTGCTTAAATTTTTGAAATAAATGTTTATTAGTTTTTACTGGTTTTCGGGCTTTAACTTCAATAAAATTAAAGAAAAATCAGCTTCAATAAAACTTTATTCCAACGTTTCAAAGCCACTACGTGCTTTTTTTTCAAGGGTTTTAACGTAAGTGGGTTTATACCCACCTACGTTAAACGTTGTGCATATTTTACTGTATATTATCTAAATCATGTTGTAATGATTTTAATTTAATTTATATTAATTACTTTTCAAAGTTTTAAAATCGAGATTTCCAGGTCAGAACTGACGTGACTTGTTTATAATCCGTATTCGTAGGGTTAAATTCTTTAACTGATTTTTGGGAAATGTTTAGTATACCTGTACCCAAAATCTTTATTATTACGGTGTGTATTTGATTACGTAAGAATCACAAGTCTTATGTCTTAGCACAAAGTCGTATCACAAGTCGTAAGTGCGGCCCACCATCTATCGGTTTTTTGAGAAAGGATTCGAGTTCTGAGTTTTGTTGCAGAATTTTAAATTCAAGCGTTTAAATGTTTCCTCAATAATATATGAATGCTTGCAAACTTTTTATTACTATGTGCAATAAAAATAGTTATGAATATAAGAAATTCATGTTTTAAAACCCACAGATTCATTAAATTCTAGCAAAAGACGAAACAAAGTTTCAAAAAAAAGCCTTATATTAAATGGAATAGTATGAAGCTACATAAGTCTAAAAACTAAATGCCAGAAAAGACTGAAACAAGTCTCTTTAAAACCTGTAAATTAATAACAGATTTTGTGAAATTTTCAGAAAAACAAAACCGAATAAAAACAATACGTGTAAAATCTTTAATTTGCGTTTTTTAACAATTATTAAAACTTAATTCACATAAATTTCTCTCAAAGTGGATTAACTATTTACATGAGTTAACCAGTTATAAATACCACAGTATTAGTTAAGTCACACGTCGTCAAAACGATACAAAAAAAGTATAACGCAAGCGTCACAGTAACCATGAAAAATTTTTGTCAAAATAAGTTATCGCATTGCGCATTAAATTTTGTAGTTTATCATTATTTTCGTATAAAGCAAAACATACCGCCATATTAACGGCTTTTTAAAATCAAATATCAAGTTTTAAGTCCGAAAAACATTGAAAAATTCAGATTTAATATAAGGCGACTTTTAATTTAACAAATACATTGACAGCTAATTTGTTTTATGTAATAAATAGAAACATTAAAGGAAAAGTCGCCTTATATTAAATCTGAATTTTTCAATGTTTTTCGGACTTAAAACTTGATATTTGTTTTTAAGGCGGTATGTTTTGCTTTATACGAAAATAATGATAAACTACAAAATTTAATGCGCAATGCGATAACTTATTTTGACAAAAATTTTTCATGGTTACTGTGACGCTTGCGTTATACTTTTTTTGTATCGTTTTGACGACGTGTGACTTAACTAATACTGTGGTATTTATAGCTGGTTAACTCATGTAAATAGTTAATCCACTTTGGGAGAAATTTATGTGAATTAAGTTTTATTAATTGTTAAAAAACGCAAACTAAAGATTTTACACGTATTGTTTTTATTCGGTTTTGTTTTTCTGAAAATTTCACAAAATCTGTTATTAATTTACAGGTTTTAAAGAGACTTGTTTCAGTCTTTTCTGGCATTTAGTTTTTAGACTTATGTAACTTCATACTATTCCATTTAATATAAGGCTTTTTTTTGAAACTTTGTTTCGTCTTTTGCCAGAATTTCCGCCTTTTAATGCATTGAATTCAATATCATTTATTAAAAATATAAAACATTAAAAAATTTACTCATTTTAAAAGAAACGTCATGGTTTCCTCATGATATGAATACAATTATTTTCATATCCAAAACTTCAATGTAATTTTAAGTAGTATACTATACAAAAATTAAGCCTGGGTAACTCCGTAAAATTGTATGGAACCTGAAAGAACCATATAAAATAATGTGTTTTTCTTCTGTTTAAATTTTTTTAGTTAGACCTGATTTAACCACTTTTTTGGAAATTAGCTTTATTTGGACTTTTGTTTTGTGCTTGATTTTTCTGGATTGATGGTTTATTTTTAAACAACAAAACCACACCATTGTAAATGGTTTTTCCAGGTTCCATACAATTTTACGAGGTTACCCAGACCAGTCTTTTCTCGTATTAAATTTTTGGAGTGATTGTAGCTTCTTAGTATTCCATATAAAAAAAGAGTTTTTTTCTGTTTCGATTTTGATAAATTTCCGTCTATTGAAACATTGTATCCCGCAGCGCTCACACGTCACCCAAGATTTATTTCATTTTATTTTTTTAAATATTTTTATTGTTGCCATATGGCTGCTAATTAGTGGTAAGGATATTTTTTCGCTCTTTCCGTTGAAAATTAGTAATGTTTATAAAAAGGTAAGGAATCATAATTTAAACCAAAAAAATAACCACAAGAGAATGTGTATTACTGAATGAAGTTACTTAATATGTAATTCAAGAAAAAGCGCACACAAACCCCAATACCAAAGAGAAACCGTTCAAGAAGAGAGTAGAAGGCAGAAGAAAAGCATAACGAGAAAGAGAATCAGGAGGGGGGAATTTATCTAGGCAAAAACTGAATACCACAAAGATTGAGACGAGGACCCCAAAAAAAAAAAAAAACAAAAAAAAGTACCAAATCAAGCGTAACTTAGAAAAAAACCAGGATTCAAAAACTTTTTGGTTTTATACAAAAAAAAGGATATTTAGGAAATGTTCATTTTGGACAAAAGATATTTAAGGTTTTGTGATTTTTGAAAAAAACAAAAAAAAAAAAAAACCGCGCAGAGAAAAAACCCAAAAAATATAGAAAAGCGCTCCGCGCTCTTCCCATCATCAACAAAAAGCAGCCACCGACAAACCCAAACCGCAAGAACGCAAAAAAACGGAGAAAAACCCCAAAAACGGCAAAAACAGCGAAAACAAAACAACAAGAAAAAAAGAGAAAAAAAACAAAGCCCCACCAAAAGCCCGAAACCAAGAAAACCAAAACAGAAGACGCCGAAGAATTAAAAAGCTAATAAAAACTGATTTTAAAAGCGTTTTTTGGACTTTTTGACATGTTTTATGACTTGAAAAGTATACAATACTGTTTTAAATAAAATATTTTTATATAAATAATTGTAAACTTTAAAGAATATTTGAAAAAATTAAATACAAAATACTATTAATTTTTAATTTCGAAATAAAAAAAATAAAAAAACACAAATTTGACTTAGCATTGGTTCCCATTATATTATTTAGAGGAATTGGGTCTTTTTTTTAATTTAATTTTATAATGTAAACCAACGCAAATTCTTATTCTTTTTGTCCATGAAAAATAGACGTCCATTCCAATCATTGTCTAATCCTTGGTTATTCACGCTTTACGAGTGCGGCTGCTGAAAATACCAGTACAAGAAGATTGTTAGTATATAGTGTGAAAACCAGTGTTGGCGATGTTTATATGTAGGTTGCTCATGAATGTATATTTTTTAAGGATTCAAGAAATTTAAGGCTTCATCATCGTTGTCATCATTTATATCGATCACATCGGACTCATCAATTTCATAATCTTGTGTTTGAGGTTTAAGACTGCCTACATCACTATCTTGTTCAATAAGTTCTTGCACCAATTTTCTATCATTTTCTATTTGAGAAACTTGAGTAGTTTTAGGTTCTTGTGTTTTCTTGAAGCTCATCTTTCATCGGCAATTTGTTCTTATTTTCGCCAAAAAATCCACTTAGTTTTGTTTATTTTTAAAATTTTTTGGTACCTTTTTAGTATTAAACCATTTAAGTTGAGTCGCTTTTTTCATAAAACGAGTGAGCTTTTCAATGAAAATGTACGTGTTTTTTTTTATAAAAATGGCACTGATTTCAAATATTACAATAAATTCTGTGACGAAATAACGTTTGCAAGATAATAAAGGTAAAAACATTTTTCTTGTGTTTTTGATATTAGTTCACTATAACACCAAAAATATATAATACTATATATTATATTAAGGAAAAATATGACACTCAGTCTCAGAAGCAAAACTATTTGGTGCCATTTTTTGAGCACTGCCATTAAGTGTTGTGCGCATAAAATGGCAAAACAACTGTTCTTATTGAGGCATGTGTCGTGTAAATGGGCACTGCTAAAAATGTAGCAGTGTTTTTGCGCATATCCTAGCATGCTTACTCGAACGCACTGCATTTTGAAGTACACTGCACTTTTTGGCAATCTTGTGCGCATATATGCGCATATACTGCACATAAAATAGCACAACCGCGGGAAACAAAAAAAATAAACCGACTAAAAAAACCACTACATAGTTTGCACACTGTGCACAAAATACAAACTTTTAGTATAGACATACAAAAATAAAATCCAATGCAATACACAAAAAGATCTATTTATGTATTGCTTTGGATTTTATTTTTGTATGTCTATACTAAAAGTTTGTATTTTGTGTACAGTGTGCAAACTAAGTACTGGTTTTTTAGTGGGTTTATTTTTTTGTTTCAAGCGGTTGTGCCATTTTATGTGCAGTATATGCGTATATATGCGCATAAAATTACTAAAAAAGTGCAGTGTGCTTCAAAATGCAGTGCGTTCGAGTTAGCATGCTAGGATATGCGCAAAAACACTGCTAGATTTTTAGCAGTGCCCATTTACACGACACATGCCTCAATAAGAACAGTTGTTTTGCCATTTTATGTGCACAACACTTAATGGCAGTGCTCAAAAAATGACACCAAATAGTTTCGCTTTGAGACTGAGTGTCATATTTTTCCTTAATATATTATATAGTATTATATATTTTTGATAACACCACCACCAAGATTAGTAAAATCTTGCATTCATATATATGTATTTATTTATTGCGTATATGGATATTACTTATGCCAATTAGCGCTCATTAGCCGTTTTTAAGATATTGAAGAGATTCCAGGAAGCTTCATACAAAATTGGCTTATTTACTATTTTCACTTTTAATATTTTAAGCCTATTTCCGTTTACATTATGTGGTTTTTTCGGTTATGAAATAAAAATATATGTTTTTGTGCAGTTTTTAACTTTTATAAAACGTAAATGTAAAAGCTTAACATCAAGATATTAAAGAGAGAGTCCAAGAAGCTTTATACAAAGTCGGCTTTTTTTACATTTTCACTTTTAACTTTAAGCGCATTTCCGTTTAAACTATGAGTTTTTTGTTATCAAATAAAAATATATACTTTTGTTCAGGTTTTGACGTTTATAAAATGTAAACTTAAAGCATCGGATTACTGTGAAGGGGCCGAACAATAACCCTATTCAGTAAATCAATCAAGGCATCAATCCATTTAGACAGATTAAATTCATGATTAAATTCACGATACTCCAATGTATGGACGTTTAACGTATAAAAATAGAATGAAAATGATTTTTTTAGTAAAATATATACTGATTCTAATAAAAGAGTAGATATGTAAGCATAAGTCAAAAATAACTTTAAAAAGAATATTAAAATGATTTTGAGTTTTTGTTGTTTAAAGGTGCGGTTCGGAGTGAAACTTTTTATCTTCGATTTTGATAATTTTTTGTGAAAACATTAGCCCTGCCTCCAATAACCCACAAAAAATTTTTCAACAAAATATCTTTAGTGGTTCAGAAGTTATGATCCACCAACAATGGCGTTTTTGGATAATTCTGTGCGTGACAGACTGCTCAATGGGTATAACAATTTACGTTACAAATTATGCACTCAAAGAAAGTGGCTATTTTTTACTTTAATTTGATACCTTGATTGTTAAGATTGGTGCAATATTTGTCGAAATATTGCGTTTCTCCTACAAAAAACCCGCAACTTTTTTGTTAAAACACCAAACGGCTGCAGTAATTTTGTGAAGTTTGCCGTTGCCGAACCTTTTTGTCCTGCACTTCGTGTTTTTAGAGAAAAAATCGAGGGTTTTTGTACGAAAAACGCAATATCTCGACAAATACTGCACCAATCTTAACGATCAAGGTATAAAATTAAAGTAGAAAGTAGCCGCTTTCTTTAAACACATAATTTGTAACATAAATCGTTACACTCATTGAGAAATTCTTCACGTACAGAATTTTCAAAAACGCCAATTTTGTGGGGTCATAAGTCCTGAACCACTGGAGATATTTTGTAGGTTTGTTTAGATTAGCTTAGACTTAGGTTTCGCTTAGGCTTAGACTTTGCTTAGGCTTAGGATTAGGTTTCGCTTAGGCTTAGGTCTAGGATTCGCTTAAGCTTACGTTTAGACTTTGGTTTAATTAATTACAAAGATTTTTATTCAAAATTTCAGTTGCAGCATGAAACATAATTTTAAAATTGAACCTTTAATTTGTGTATGAGTAGGGTAGTTTTTAATCCATACTGGGATGTCCATGGGTTTGCAATAAATTTTGAATTCAAATCAAAAACTGCGGACGAGTCAGAAGTTTAAATGTGTTCCCTTAAAAATGTAAATTATAAAAAAATTCCTCTAAAGCTAAAGTCAAAAATCGATAAAAATCGCAATTTTTAATGGGGGATTTTGGACTCCCTCTTTAATGTCAAGAACGGCTGTGAGCACCAATTTTCATGGTAATACTTAAATACGGGACGATCAATAACATATATTTTTATGCAAAAATTCAGTGAATATTGTGGTGTAATAGTGCACTTTTACCGTTTTTTCAAACAACAATATTATTAATATATGTAAAATACTCGTAGCTGAGAACGTATAGGCGTGGTTTAATTTTTGCCTGTTTAAAAAAAACACATTATTTTACCTGTTTTTAATAAAAACTTTAAAAAATTCTTTAAAAAAAAACTTTAAAAAAAATGCTAATATAAGATTATTTTATATTAATTGGTTTTAGTGTACAGAAGTCTATTGTATATGTATGCATTTTGTAATCAATGCTTGTATTTTTGTTTAAATTTTGTTATGTTATACGTTTAAAATTGATTTGAACTAAAATTATTTAGTGGTAAGTTGACATTTAACATTGCCGTGAAATACTTGCTGCCGTCTATTTTAACGGCGTAGTATAAAATAAATCATTTCAACTTGTTTCGTGCCAGTGGTCCCGACGCGCAAAAAAGAGCGTGCGTACTGTAAAATTGCATACGTACTCGTGAAATTGCAAACTAAGTTCGGATTTTACAACCTCAAGTGAAGTTGGGAGCGTGCCCATGCATGCTTTCTGCTACCATTACGCTAATTAGTCGATTTAGTAAACGAAAAACAATTTTGAGCGATTATTGGAATATAAAAAAAGGCGAGAGTCTCAGCTACGAGGATTTTTCCAATAGTTTTGTGTATAATTTTCAAAATTAGAGCCCGAAAATCTTTATAAAGTCTAAAATTGACATTTAAAATCCATTACAAACAGTAAAAAATGGCGGGTTTTGAATTTAATATTTGGAATTATAACAATCTTAAAAAATGTAGATTTTTATAAATAAAATGTGCTCAACGTGAAAACGGTGTAATACTTACCGGGTTTCTTTTTAAACGGCCAAGATATTTTTTCCAAAATTATAATTATAAACTACAACCGCACAGTATTACAAAATATAAAAAAATGATCGTAACCAAAAAATTTAATTATGTACGGTGCAGAAGCACAATGGGACAATTCAACACCGCTATGCAACTCCAACCAACGGCTGGTTCACTATGGTAAAATGCTTGGTATTGCAATCCGTAGACGTGATTTATTCCCTGCAGTTAAATTTAAATAATTGCTACCGTATATTTTTATATTTAAATAATTGCTACCGTATATCTTTCGGCGTGCAAGGTTTAACGGGTGGACCATTTTGATTGTTTCGCTCTGTCAGTCGTTGGTGCTTGTACCCACATAAAAACGTGCGCTCAACCCATTCGGATCCTTTTCGCTGCAAACACGCAGAAGGTGTATCGCGTCAATGCTGCTCAGTGTTAAACTTCACGTCCGAACAATGGTGGACGTTAAGTTCCACACAGTGCAGCACTGGCGCGATGAAATATATATAAATCACATATATTAAATTGAAATTATATTCAAATACAACCGGCGGAGCTTTGGTTTAAAATTTTTATTGCATCACATTAGTAAAAGTTTATATTATTGCTGTTGTCAGGCCAAAACGCAAATGATTCCCCCAAAAAAGTGGTGTTTTTACAAAAATATAGAAATAGAATATCGGTTTATATTTCGATGTGTTTCTTTCAACATCTTTTTTAGTAAAAATACAGAGATAAAAAGATTTTTTTTCAGTTTTTTTAAAAAGTGCATTTTGACTTAGCCTTCAAAACTTTAAAAATGCTTAAAAAATAAACCAAAAAAATTAGAGTCATCTTGAGTATTTTTAGACATTAAAATTGTAAGTTTTTCGACTTTTTGACAATCAGAATAAAATATACCAAAGTAAATTTTGCAATCGAAAAATTCTCATTATTTTACAATTATTGTATAAATAATGATCATAAAAAGGTTTAAAAATACAATAATTTAATTAATAAATAAATTAATTTTAATTAAGATTGTTTTATTTTAAGAGTGGAAACTTTGGACAACTTATTTGACATGGGTCTATATTTGGATGATTACAGCAGTGCGGACTGTAACAGGGAAATCATAATGGCTTCTGTTCAAAAATCAAATGACCTAAAAGAGCTTCTGAAAGATGTATGGTTAATTTCTCAATAAAAGCATTAAACAAATGACACCGCAGTCTTAACACGTAAATAAAAATCGTAAAAATCAATGTTTTTTTAATGTTTATGTTTTTTTATATTAAAAAACGAAGATTTGTACAACAATGATCTGGGTTAAATATAAATTTTGCATGGATTTATTTCACTAACGAAAAATTGATTTAGATAATAAATATATTAATGCAAAAGCTAACTTTAAATGGCATACACTAATAAAATTTTTGTTTACATCGCCGTCATCGTTAGCAAGATACGCTCACCTGGAGTTGTCTTAGTCCATATCATTTTTGTACAGATTTCCGTTAAATTCTTAAAAAATAACCTAAAACTAATGAAATGTTTAAAATAAAGTAATAAACCAATCATAAAATTTTTTAACTATTGCGAAATAAACACTTGTTTTATATCGTGTTTTTTTTTTAATCGAACGCTTGAAGTTAAAAATGGAATTGTTTTGCAATTTTCTTAAGCTTTTTGTCTTTTTCTGATACTCTCTATTATAAAATTGTGATCTGTCAAAAAGTGTATTGGCGGATTAAACTTAGGGTTTCATAAAAGCAGCAAATTACATTTTAAGTCATATAAACCAATGGATTTTAATAATATTTTGCAGAAAGGAAGCCTTTTAAAAGTCACCTAACTAAATTTGCTTGAAAAATTGTCTTGTTTGAGTTCTAAACTATATTTAGTACACCTAAATATGGTTCAGAATTATTATAATGTTTATGACTATCGTAATGGGTTTTTTTATTTTGTAGGACCCCAACTAATTGTAAGTGCTACTTTCTACAACCAGGCAGTTTGACTGATGTACTTTAAAGTGCAAACGCGCGTCTCTAATATGCACACATTTGTTAGAATTTTTAACTTCAAACGATAGTTTTTACAAAAACAAAAATAAAATTGTTTTGTGTTTGTTTGTGTTTTTGTGTTTTTTCGTTTGTGTTTTTTATAAAACATAATAAGTTTAGCTAAAACTTTTTTTCATTGATTTTATTTATAAATTCGAAGTACCGCTTGCATTTAATTTCACTGGTAACAGGAAAAAGAAAAATCCCGAACGTTAAAAACTCTGGTGTCAGATATCGAAGGGGCCAAGCAGCAAGCCAGGGAGCTTTTAAGTCAAATGATGCCCAGAACTGTTGCAAAAGATCTTCTCAATGCCGGAGGTGAACCAGTTAGCATTTGTCATGTTTACGACGAAGTGACTATCGCCTTCGCTAAGGTAACACTGTTTAAAACTTTAATTTTTTTTTAAATTACACAGTGTTTCGTTTTTATGCAGAAAAGAAAGAATATACCTATGCAAGCCACGATAATACTTACATTGTTGCTGGTAATGTACATACAGAACAATGTTAAACAAAAATTTTTTTGTACTATTTACCTACTTTTTACTAAATTAATTCAAAGCACTTATTTATTTTAAACATTGTAAAACATTTTTTGATATTTTTTATTTTCTTACCAAAAACCAAAGTTTATACATCAAAATTGGCATTAGATAATTTGCATTAAACACAAATTGGGAATTTTGATCACAAAAACACAACAAATATCGAACGTTTTTCAGGAATCAGTTCTATTAAATTTAAAAGGATGATTATTTATCTGGTCTTTGGTTTAGTTTACCTTCAGGTTGCTTAATTTCTTCACAAATTAATTGTTACAACATTAATTATGGTTGAATTATATCTGGTTGACGCCGAAAATCAGTTTGCAGATATGAGGGGACCAATTAAAATTATGTGGTTATGATGTTTTAAAAAAAAATAAGAACACAGAACTTTTTTTGAATTCCACCTTTTTATAAAATATACAAAAATTAACTAACTTTAGCCCTTTAAACATTTGCATTTGGGTTTCAATTTGAGTAATTTGATGAATAATTATTAAAATACGGGTTCTGATCTTTATTATTACACCGCTTTCTAGTGTTGTAAAAAGTTACTTTTACTTTTACTTAAAGTAATAAAAGTAACGGATTTTGGATTACTTTTACTTTTACTTTTACTCGACTTTTAAAATTTCAAATACTTTTACTTTTACTCTTACTCGACTTTTGAAATTTCAAATACTTTTACTTTTACTCTTACTCGGATTTTCCACTGCAAATACTTAAATTAATTTAAGTAAAGCTTAAGTAATTTCAATGGGTTGATTTCCTATGGGCTTGTTGTAAAGTAAATGGCAAAAGACAATTTTTTATGCCGCTAACACGCTAAAACCATTTATTTTGACTAAAAAACTTATTAAATTGATAATTATGCATAAAATTAGCAAAAAAACTTTAGAACGGAGCTCTGGAGCTCCAAAAACCGGTATTTTGCTCCGGTTCAAAATTACTTTTATTATACTTTTACTCTTACTTTTACTTAAAAAAATAGGTCTTACTTTTACTTTTACTTTACTTAAATAAAATTTTGACCATTACTTTTACTTTTACTTTACTTAAATTAAAAAATCACCAATTACTTTTACTCTTACTTTACTTAAATTAAAATTTTTCAATTTACTTTTACTTTTACTTAAAATAATTCAAAATCAATACTTTTTACAACACTACCGCTTTCGTTAAAAATTTTTAATGTTTTTGTTGTTACATAGTCGATTCAATACTGCAATTATCGAGGTCAGCTAGATTTTATTTGCCTATAATTGTAATGCGTTACAAAAAAATGTATAAGAATCTGCTTTCTTGGATATATGCAAAGGAATTAAATAAGTTATTTATTCATTGAGCTAAAATATTTACATTTTTCATTTAATTTATTTAACATGTTTCATGTCCACATCTTTTCTGTCTAAACATACGCCCGGGGAAAAATCGCCCCTTTTTCCTGCTCTATTCTTAGAGCATTTTTCAAGGCTAGTTATAATATAAATAAAAATTTAGGTCGTTGATTTTAATAATTTGACGCATAAACTTCCAGCTTTGGACGTCGTTAACTTGCTAAATCGGGTTTACAACATGATGGACACTATTATTGTCAAACACGGAGTTTATAAAGTAAATCTTCCTAAATATTTTTTATTATTTATGTTTTAATGTTTAAATTGTTAATACGCTAAAGTGATATATATTTTTAATATGTCGACATAGACAAATGCAAATCAACAATATTTGAGAATTATGTAAGATAACAAAATGTTTTTATTTATTTATTTATTTTTTTTTATTTTCGGTGGAAACTATCGGAGAAAGTTATATGATATCTTGTGGAGTGCCAATTATTACAGAACATCATGCTGAATACATTGGAGACGTAGCTATTGAGATAATACAAGCTATCAAAGAGCTTGAAGTTAATGATATCCTTAAAAAGAAGACGCTTATGGTGAAAATCGGTAAGTGCATAGTTTGAATTTACCCTTAAAAAATAAATGCAATATATAATAGCAATTATTTTGAGTATTTGATTACAAAAGAACTGTAAGACAGTGTGCTAAATTGTTAAAATAAAATTACAATTTTTAAAATATTTGAAACTTATTAAAAACAATAAAAATAGTAATGAACATGGGAATGGCATGGCATAACGTAAAACATATTTTAGGGCTAAATAATCTTAAAATTTTTCATTTATGGAAAATTGTTCCGGAGCTCTGGAGCTCCTTCTGCTTTAAATGGTTGTAGCATGATATTGGAGGGTAGAACATCAATACCCAGAACCGAATACTTCTTTAATACAAAATATGTCTACTTTAAACTTAATATTGGCTTTTTGACACCAAGTTTACAACATTTTCAAATTTCAACCGGATTGGCTCAGTATCAAAAGTTTTTAATAATTTTTTGGTGTATTTAATAATATTAATTCAGACTGTGGCTTAAGACGATTACATTTAATACTTTTTGTTTTCTGACCAGCTTTAAAAGCATTCTTAAACTCGCGGTAATAATTGCTACCTCATAAACAGTGGGATCTTCGAACACTAATTACCGTATACACAAAAACTTAGGAGTAAGATTGCAATAATATATTCCCGCAAACACGCCACGGTGTTCTTGCATTATTTGGAATGTTTATAAAAAAAATAAATACGCTATAAGGCGGCAAGGACGGCTCTTAAACCTGCCTCCGGAAGACTGGAGGCAGGGTGGAAGCAGGTAAAACTGCCTCTGAGGCAGGTGGCCCTGCCTCTTGTGTTGAACCATATACAGGTTATGAGGCAGGTAGGAGGCAGCTAAAACTGCCTCGGAGGCAAGAAGGAGGCAGGGTGGAGGCAGACAGGAGGCAGGTCGGAGGCAGCAAAATTTTCGATGGAGGCAAATAGGAGGCAGGTAAAACTGTTTTTTTCAATTCAAGCAATCCGTCCTTACCGGGATAAGACGGTAAAAGTTAAGGAAGGCTGTTTTGCGAAAGGCGAATAAACGAATACAAAATGTTCACAGCAATTAATTTTACACTTGTCAAAATCAAGAATGCTTAAGAGTAGAAAATGCCCAACTGTGTGTTAAACAGTTGTTCAAATTATAGATAGATTATTCCACGGTGTAAATTTTTTATCATGTAAGAATCTACTACAGACTGTGGAATAATCTAAAATTTGTGGTAAAATCTACATGACAATTTTTCTACGTAATACTGTAAATTATTCTACATGATAACCGCGAATTTGCAAACAAAAAAACTACAAACGTATAGCACTTTGATGATGTTTTTTTACGTGACGTTGTCAAATATTCACCGCTTTCGTTGAATCCAACGTATAAATTATTTTACATGTTAAAACATCAAATATTTTGAATAATTTGAATTATTTCACAATATATGTAGAAAAATTTGTTGTATGCATTTTGCGTTTACAATTTTTCATTTTTCGAACTTCGAACTGCAAAAATCTGTGAACGTAAAAAACTCAGATGGGGGTTTTTTTCACGTAATGTTGTCAAATATTCCAGGTTTTTGTTGCATCGGACGTATAAATGATTTTATATGTTAAAACATGATATATTTTGACTAATTTGAATTATTTGACAGCGTAGTATGTTGAAAGACTTCATGTAGGAGTTTTGTGTTCGCAAATTTTTATTTCTACGTGATAAAAAATCTACACTGTGGAATAAT
>JASAMX010033808.1:0-18117 GCA_030248175.1 Microlaimidae sp. YZB2_3
TAAACGTATCGTGAATACAAGTTTTTCTAAATACAACAATAATGAAGGTTTTGTTAAGTCTACAGCAAATTTGCGGGTGGGCTGATACGTGGCAGTTAACTATTGCCTTCCATAAATGTAATGTTATGTCTCTTGGTTATGACAATCCGTGTAAAACTTATAGCTTAAATAATTTTAAAATTAATCAATGTGATAATGTACAGGATTTGGGTATTGTAATAGACAAAAAAAATGCAATTTTCCGAACATTGCGCTAAAATTTCAGCCAATGCATGTGCAAAAATAGGTTTACTTTTTCGAGCTTTTCAATCAAGTGAAATGGATACGTTATTACTTGCGTATAAAACCTATATACGCCCGCTTTTAGAGTTTGAAACTTTCATATGGTCACCATTTTTGATAAAAAATATAGAAATTTCGGAAAAACCACAAAGAATATATACGAGAAGACTTTATGAACGGTTTTGTTTTCCATATGTCGACTATCAGACACTGTTAACCGAACTTAATTTGGAAAGTCTTGAATGAGAGAAACATGTCGTATCAAATATAATTGATATCTTGTACATCGTCGTATCAAAAATGACATGATATTAGTTTACAAAATTTTATATGGATTAGTGGATATAGAAAAAGACTGTTTATTTAGTCTAGATAAAACTGATAGACTAAGAAATAATGGTCTTAAGCTAAAAGTAAAAACTTTTCGGTTGTATGTAGCAAAACATTTTATTTTGTAAATCGCGTAATAAAAACATGGAACAAGCTACCTAGAGATATAGTTCTGACTGACTCAATAACAAAATTTAAAAGGAAAATCAAAACTATTAACTTAGAGCAACTGTAAAAAATAAAAAAATTATATGTGTTATGTATTACTGTGTTGTGTTATATTTATACTGACACTTTTTGATTTTACTTGCACTTTAGTTGTCGTAATTTATGACCTGTGCATTTTACTAATAAATAAATAAATAAATAATCCAAGAAAATTTTTGATTATACACTAGGTTTTTGAATAAAGTTATGCAAGAAAAAAATGCAACATTTCAAACGTACGCGACTTTTTGTGCATATACAACTGATTTCTTGCCAAGAGATTTTTTGCAGTCAATACTTGTTTTTTCGTGCAGCGCATTTACTTGCAAAAGTGGAAGAAAATTTGCAATATGCACTGCAAAACGCTAACACTGTTAAAAATTGGTGCACCCAAAAATAGCAGAGAATGGCGGGTTTTCAGTATTAAACTCGCACAAGAGTGCTAGTTTCACGCAAAATATTTTATTTAAAAATTAGTATTATTTTTATTCAGCATTATGCGAAAACTTTTTTTCAAATTAAATATAAACAGTTCATTATTAGCTTTTTGTTTTAAAAATTTATGTTTGGTGTCTTTTGGGTGGATACAAAATATTGATTTAAAAAAACTGGACTGACTCCGAAGGTTTTTTTTAAATTTTATGAATACTATAGTGTAGATTTACAATAAACTTAAAAAATTCTAAAATAAAGACTATAGGCAAAAAAAATCTAGCTGACCGCGAGATTCCCAGTATTAAATCGACTAGTTAACAACAAAAACATTCAAAATTTTTCACTACAGCGGATTAATAACAAAGATTAAAAACTGTACTTTAATAAATATTTATTAAATGGCCTAATTTGTAACCTAAATGCAAATTTTTTAAGGGTTAAAGTTGGTTAATTTTTGTATTTTTTGTGAAAAGGTGGAATTTAAAAAAATTTCTGCGTTCTTATTGGTTTTTCTTAAAAAAACGTTATTACCGCACAAGTCTAATTGGTCCCTTCATGTCTGCATTCTAATTTTCAGCGTCAGCCAGATATAATTCAACCATAGACAAGACTTGAATTTTTTTAACGTAACAAAATTTAAAAACAATTTCAAATATGCACCTAAAAATAAACGCAAGAATATATAATTCAAGTAAATATGTCCAGTTGTACAATAAACCGTTCTAATCAACTCACACATGATCGAATTTAAATAATCGGCTAATTTTTTGCACAAAGCGATTTAGTAAAATAGTCTTAGAAAAAACGAGTTTTTCGGTGTACTAAATATCGCTGTGCGAGAAAAGTTTTATTGAGTGCACAGAAAATAGCTTGCGCGTGAAAAATCACAAGTGCAACATTTCTTGTAAAATTTAGGTAAAAAATTCCCTGTGTAGCCGAAAATCCTCTTGTTTTATATATTTTTGATATAAGCAATGATATTAAAATAACTTCAATATATGCAAAATTTTTGATTATTGAGGCAAATAAAACCTAGCTGACCTGGATGATTTGTAGTATTGAATCGTTTAAAACATTGTTAAAATGTTAAAATTTAACATTAAAACCATTTAAAACTTTCAGTAAAAACGGTTTTATATTTAATATATATTTAATAGCAAAAGACGAAACAAAGTTTCGAAAAAAAAGCCTTATATTAAATGGAATAGTATAAAGCTACATAAGTCTAAAAACTAAATGCCAGAAAAAACTGAAACAAGTCTCTTTAAAACCTGTAAATTAATAACAGATTTTGTGAAATTTTAAGAAAAACAAAACCGAATAAAAACAATACGTGTAAAATCTTTAGTTTGCGTTTTTTAACCATTAATAAAACTTAATTCACATAAATTTCTCTCAAAGTGGATTAACTTTTACATGAGTTAACCAGCTGTAAATACCACAGTATTAGTTAAGTCACACGTCGTCAAAACGATACAAAAAAAGTATAACGCAAGCGTCACAATAACCATGAAAAATTTCTGTCAAAATAAGTTATCGCATTGCGCATTAAATTTTGTAATTTATCATTATTTTCGTATAAATCAAAACATACCGCCATATTAACGGCTTTTTAAAATCAAATGTAAAGTTCTAAGTCCGAAAAACATTGAAAAATTCAGATTTAATATAAGGCGACTTTTAATTTAACAAATACATTCAGAGCTAATTTGTTTTATGTAATAAATAGAAACATTAAAGAAAAAGTCGCCTTATATTGAGGTTACCCAGACCAGTCTTTTCTCACATTAAATTTTTGGAGTGATTGTAGCTTCAAAGTATTCCATATAAAAAGATTTTTTTCTGTTTCGATTTTGATAAATTTCCGTCTATTGAAACATTGTATCCCGCAGCGCTCACACGTCACCCAAGATTTATTTCATTTTATTTTTTTAAATATTTTTATTGTTGCCATATGGCTGTTAATTAGTGGTAAGGATATTTTTTCGCTCTTCCCGTTGAAAATTAGTAATTTTTATCAAAAGGTAAGGAATTATAATTTAAACCAAAAAAATAACCACAAGAGAATGTGTATTACTGAATGAAGTTACTTACTATGTAATTCAGTAAGGAAAAAAAGTGTCACACATGTACCCCAGTACCTAATGCGTAACTTAGAAAAAAAACTGGTCGTTTTTCACATGAACAGAGGTTTAACTACGGGCAATAGAGCATATACGAGAAATAAACAAAATTCAGGTGAGGCGGAAATTTAGCATCTAAGTGCAAAAAATCAGCTCCAAATATTTACCACAGGGAAAAATTTTTGGGGGACCCCCCAAAAAAAAAAAACAAAAAAAAGTTAAGCATATTAAGCTGATTAGTATGAAATTCAGGTATGTTTAGCAAAAGTTTTTAGGTTTTTAATATCAGAAAAATATGGGTAATATTTTAGTTATGTAAAATGTTTAGATTTTTAATTGGCTAAAAAACTATTAAAGGTTTTGTTGATTTCGATGACGCCATCAACAACGGTTAACCGCGCAGTGAAAGGGAAAGAGCGCTCCGCGCTCTTCCCTGATTTTTAACAATTATTTAACAAATTACACAATTCGGAACAAACATACAATTTTTTAAAGCGTGAAAGTTGACTAATTTATGTGTATTTTTTGAAAAGCAGGAATTAAAAAAAATATGCGTTCCAATTCGTTTATTTAAAAAAATTTTATAACCGCACAATTTATAGTCCGTTTACGTCTCCTATACAAACTTACTAGAGGCCAGCCAGATATATTTCAACCATAGATATCTACTGTCAAACTCTCATCTTGTAAATAAAATCAACAAACGGCTTTTAATACTCAAGAAATCTTTAAATTTTTAAAATAAAGATTCGTGATTAAAATAAGGGATCTTAATAAAATAAAGAGGCTTTAGAAAATCTTAATATAGCATAATAAACAATAAAATATCCTAATATTAAAAAATTAACGTTGCTTTGTAGATAAAATCTTGTATAATATTTCACTGTGAAAAATGTTTAGAAGCGCTTTAAAATTTGAATTCTTAGGGGTCCTTACCCCGGTTTGCCCCGGCTCATTTGACAGCTAAATTGCCGGGGCCGGGGCCGGGGTAGAAAGAATTGCGTTTGCCGGGGCCGGGGCCGACCCTGGTCGTTTGCCGGGGCCGACCCCGGTCGATCCCTAGTCCTGACCTGGTAAGAGCCAATTTTTTAGATTCGTTTAGTTGGTCGTAGAAAATCACAAAGGATTCTTTTATGCGGCTGTGGCAAATTACACGTATCCAAATTTAAAAAATATTTTCCAGAAGCTGGGAATGAAGATTAATGTGTATTTGTCGGCGAATGTGGGCTCTTATTGCACTGTCGCAGAGCTATGTTTAAAAACTCTTCAAGAAGCGATAATTTTTGGTGCTTGATTAAATCCATTGTTTTTTAATAGCTAGTTTACTGGTTAATTCAATAGCTGTAGGATTTGTGTGAGAAACGATACATTTGTTGATTTTGCGTAAAAACGATAAAAATGATTCATGTAGGGTATACAAGAAGCCTATGCTCAAATGTAAAAGAAATGAATATTCCTCTTTTTTTGCTTAAAAAAATTCCATTTTTTGGATCGTCTATTTTTAGACAAGAGCACGAAAAAAGAAGTGTTCTAATAGTGTTTGTAATTTTTTGAACGTTTTGATTGGGATTTTATTTCGTTTAGCGTCAAACATAAGCAACGGCCTCCAATCATAAGCAAAAATTGTTTGATTTCCTCCTTAATATTTTTGTTGTAGGGTTCTAGTTGCGCAGATTGGAAATTTTAAGAAACCTTTTGTAGTTCATTAAATGTTGATTGAACCAGCTAATATAAAATATTTTGGGTCGAAATGTGATTTTTATGTGAAAATGTCTTACCGTTGCTGACCTAAATACCTACGGTTAGGGATCGACCGGGAACCCAGCCCCGGCCCCGGCTCCGGTCCGGGCCCCGGCTTGCCATGGAACTTTTTTCCACCTCGGCTCGGGCACCAGTAAATGCAATTTTTTCTACTCCGGCCGTGGCCCCGGCCCATGTAAACGCAATTTTCTCTACCCCGGCTCCAGGCTTTGTTTATCAAAACAAACTTTTCTCTACCCCGGCTCCAGGCTTTGTTTATCAAAGCAAACTTTGTGAATAAAGGAATGGATAGGGTTAAAGTTCACACTATATTTAAGGACAAGTCATTAATGCGCACATTACACATGGATAGCAACAAATTGGGAAAAAATTATTGTAACTTGAACCAAAAAAATAAGCATGAACCAAAAAACTTCATTAAATACTCCTTACTCCAAAGAGCTTAGACAGTTGTCTAAAATACAGTTACAACAAATTTTACAATCAAATTGTCACCTTATTGTTAGATTCCAGCTAACCACATAATTACAGGAAATTTGAACGTCATAAATGATTTACATACTCGAAATATTCTTAAAAAAGGAGCCAATCACAGAGATTGTAAAAATATTGATTGGAATTTAGTGGAAACAGCATGTATGCATGTTTGTGAAAATTTTCTTCAAATTGTAAAAAGAAAATATAACATTGTAAATGAAGAAATTATTACTTTTCAACAAAAGTTTAAAAATGTGATAAACAAAAAAATTGTACAAGGGAAAAGAAATCAAATATATGAACAAAAAGAAGAAAAAATTAATGATAAAAATTTAAAAAACTTCGGAAAAAATTCATTATTACAGTAGCAGATAAGGCGCCTATAACTTTATAATTGTATGCAAAAAATACTATTTTCAAGTACTATGTGATGAAATGGGGCTGTGGCTAGATAGATCAACTTGTCTTATGATAAAAGGAAACGGGGTGTATCAGTATGAGGAACAAAATCAGTGTGAAGAAAACATTGTTAGCAGCCATTATCAAGAAACTAAAAAGTTTGGATTTGAACTAGAAAACAATCAGAAGAAACTGCCAATTATTTTTGCAACTGCTAAACTACATAAAAACGCATACAAATATCGGTTTTTTGCAAGATCACGTGAATGTAGTACAAAAATTTGCAGTGTTATAGCTGGAGTAATTCTAAAGCGATTTATAAAACATTTTCAAAAATATTGTGCAACAATAAAATCAAGAACAGGAATCAATTGGTCTGTAGATGGCAGCTTTAAAATCATAGATGCTATACAAGCCATTCGAAATATTGGTGTCCTAATTACAGCAGGTTTCAGTACACTATATAATAGTCTTCCTCATAATATCATAAAAAACATCTACAAATTAATTGTTATGCTATTTCATAATTCAGGAAAATCATTTATTGCCTTTAAGCGTAACACATACACCTGCTGGTTTGCCAAAGAATCTGTAGAAAATGCAATTAATTATAATACAATAGAAGTTAAAGAACTTATTGATTTAGTTATAGATAATGCATATGTAAAATTCTTACTTTATGGATATTTGTAAAAAAATATATCCTATTCAACTACCACTAAATGAAACTAAGACTTGTCGAAATAAATGTGCGTACTTGGATATTCAAATGAAAGTTAATGAAAGAAAACTGACACTGAAATTTATAACAAAACAGATGACCTTAATTTTGAAGTAGTTCGGTTTGTAAATTATGAAAGTAACACAACAGAATCAGTGGGAATTAATACATTTTATTCGCAATTGATACGAATCGCCAGGAATTGTAGTGAAATTAATGGGTTCACTGAAAGAATTATTGAAATATATAAAATATTTCTAATAAAAAATTTCCACAAAAACACTTAAGTAATACGTTTAAAAAATTTGTAAATAAAAAACCTCTGGTTTATAAATTTTCACTTACAAATAAAAAACAAATTAACAAATTTATTTCCAATAATTTATTTTACTTTTTGTGTTATAAAACTGTTTTCACTGTTTTTTCATTTATAACTGCACCTGCAGTAATCCAATTGTTTTAATTTTTAATATTAAAAATTTTTTTCTTTATAAAAACCGAGGTTTATCAAGCTGTTCCTGGAGCAACCTGGGATGCCTTATGTGGTTGCTTTATGCTACACCTGGAACAATCCAGGATGTTTAGTGTTTAGTCAGCATGCATTTAATAATAATAATTTTAAGTTAAATACTTTTTCAATAACCGTAGCTATTAAACTACATCTGCTGCTTAATACTACATCTGGAGTTTTCCATTATGTTTAGTGTTAGTATAATTTTGTTAAAAAATAAACCTACTGTATAATAAATTTACTTCATTAACCATAGCCGCTTAAGCTGCCCCTGGTTAATTCCGGGATGCCACATTTTGGTAGCTTAATGCTACACCTGCAGCAATCCAGGATCTTTAGTGTTTAGTAAAACTGTTTTTAATTAATTTTTTGCATTAAAAATTGTAGTAATTTTAGCTGCCAATTGCAGTTTTTTACTACACCTGGAATTATCGAGGAGTTTTAGTGTTAAAAAATTGTTTGTAAAAAATTTTTGGTTTTACATTTATAACCGTAGCAACGTAAGCTGCCCCCAGTATTCTGGGATACCTAATTTGGTAGCTTAATGCTACACCTGGAGCAATCCAGGATCTTTAGTGTTTAATACAATTGTTCTTAGTTTTGCAATAAATAAATTGTAGTAATTTTTTACTCTATCTTAGTTGTTTATATGTTTAGTGTTAGTACTATTTCCTTGTTAAAAACTGTTTGTTTATTTAAAAAATTAATTAATAACCGTAGCTATAAGCTGCCTATGCAGTATTCCAGAACGCCTTAGTTGGTGGCTTATTGCTACACCTGGAGTAATCCAGGATGTTTAGTGTTTAGTACTATGCTTATAATTTCTCATGCTTCAATTAAAGTAATTTTTATAAAAAGCATAATTTTTAAGCAAAACATAATATTAAAAATATGTAAAATAGTAATCTAATATTTATAAAAAATAAAAAAAAACATTAACAAATCAGCAATAATCTAACAGAAAATTTAATTAACTTAAAATAATATAAAAACAAAAATTATTTAAATTAAAATAACTTATCATTTTAATACTTCATAACATCTAAAAATGTTAAATTCAACATGTATAATAATTTAATCCATAAATTGCAAAACAATTGTACACTTAGTGGTAAAATCACAGGTGCGTTGGGTAATTACAATGGATTATGGGGTCATAAATGCTCTTAACTACATGTCAAAATTACTATATAAAGTGGGGAAAAATCACAACAATTTATTCTTGTTGTCTCTGTTTTAATATTTATTGTTAATGTTTTTATTGTGTGTAATGTTTTGCATGTTTTAGGTAAATATGATTATTGGTTATGTTTTGTATATATATTTATGTTAATAGGCTTGATGGTCTTACTGACGAGTGCAACACCAAGGGCGTTTAAGACTAATGCACAAAACGCCAATTGGAAACCACCGGGGAAAAGGAGCTTTATGTTGATTTATTAAAAATCGTATTGCATCCTTGACTTGTGGTGGATACCACTGTGCAGCATTGTGGATTTCTTTGTTTGCTTAAGTGTAGTCTTGACAGTGATGTCAAGCATTGAGTTTGCAATTGTTTGTACAAATTAAGATATCAGTGATTTATAAGTTAATGATGTTTTTATTTTCAGCTTCAACTGCTTTAGCTTAATATCACAGGCTGTTCATATTAGCTGTTATAACGCGTTTCATAGTCGCCTTATAAAGCTTATGTGACAGTTCTGCTGATTACTTTATCGTAGGATACAAATAAATTGCTGATGTGAATATGAAAAGACAAAGCACATTATATAATTAAGTGCCTGCTTATTATGTTCCGTCTAGACAGTTTAATTTTAAAAAAAATTGGAACAACCTATGGCTTTACAACTTCAACACATTTTATATATTCTTGCTTGTATTTTTAGGTTATATTAAAAGTGTTTAGACTTAAGTTGATGTTAAAACATCTATAAATAAATAGACGTAATGTCTGTGTTTGTGTCTGTCTGTGTGTTCCCTAACTCCTCCCTAACCGCCCAATGGAATAAGGTGAATGAGGTATCGTTGGAAAGTTTATACCCCAGGAAATGTCGTACACTATATATCCCTCCGCAAAATAATAAGCTGATCTTTTAATGTGTTTCTATATTATTTTTGAGAAATTCCTTTCTATTCATTTTGAGAAATTCTAATCATTATTTAATACAAACTAGAAAATTATGTGTTATGTAACCCAACCCAAAATTATGTGTTATGTTAATTTTTATTTCTTTTCCTTTAATTTTTTCATTGTTATTGTTTATCATAACATGTTTTTTTCCTGGGTAGTTTTTTATAGAATTTTTTAACAATTGTTTGCTGTGGTTAATGTAATATATGTTTATGTCTATTCCTATTAGTGTTTAATCGTAAGAACTTTTGCAATATTCACTTTTACCTACTTACATACTTAATACATACTTCTACACAAAACCACTACGTGCATACAGCATACAACTCACAATAAACGCAATAAAAACCAAAAACCACACTATTCACAGGAAAGTACAACCAACACACAACTTTCATTAAAAATAAACAGTACAACATTCATCACAACTAAAAACCCAATTTAAATCCAAGCGCACATTCAAAATAAACCTTAGAAATAAACACACTGAAGCACGCAAAGCACTTAAAATCATTAACGCACTAACAGCTAAATCATGTGGAAAAAAAAGAAACACACAATACAAGTAAAAGTAAATACTAATGATGCTCACCGTTTTTAGGAACTTTGAAAAAGATTCTGCAGCTCCGGAGCTTGGTTTTTTTCTTCTGTTTTTATTTATAATTAAAAAGTAATGCCATATTTATTTTGTCCAAATTTTTTTAAAATAATATGTTTTCAAAACTTAATTAAAACAATAAATGATAATTAAAACATTAAAACAAAAATACATAGTAACAAAAATCCGCTTTTTGTGGGTTTGGGGTAAAAGTCCCCAGCCAAAAGCTGATATTAACCTTAAAACATCCGGTAGTGTACCATGGGGTTGCACCCTCAGTTTTCTAAGACCCCTGCCAGCTGAGACGTTTTTAGCAAACTCAGTTTGTTAATGTTTCGCTGGGTTCATCACCCTGATCCAAGAGTCAGCTCTAAAGGCAATCGCTTAAAAATATATAGTGCTAACAAACAGATAAGACTGGTTCACACTGGAATAGCAGCTGGAAGCAGATGGCTAACCCGCACGTTTACTTTATTACGCCCTCATACTTTATTTGTTCTTGTGGTTGAAACGGTTTGTGCTGTGCCTCGCCTACCAGCTACCATGCTGGTGTATTTTTGGCTGCAAAATCCAGCTTTTAATTTCCAAGGCTTCATTGACCCTAAGTCATTTTTATTATATCTTAGATTTTTTTACCTCGACCTTACGTTTTTAACCTCGGTTTTACAGTAGGATTATTTTATTTTTGCGTGAAAGAGAATAATTTCAATACCTTGGTGAAAGTTATTTATTCGTGTATGTTGCAATAAAAATTTGTATTCAAATCAATTTTATTGTGTACTTTTATCTTTGGATATTGCCTAGCTGCCTATTTTACCTAGTTTTTTAACACCCTTTTTATGTGATATATAAATTGTTCTTTCAAAGATTTTATTTAAACTCCAAAATGCTATATATTTGTAAAAGCTTCTTGTTTGTTAAAATATACCAAAAAGTAAAAATTCCTTAAACGTTTGGAAAAATCTAAATAAAAAATCCATAATTTTCACTTGCATAAATCTACATGTTTAGCGTAAGTTATGATTTTTTTGTAAATATTACAATGAAATCAAATGTTCCTAACACTTATGAAAAAACGCAAAATAAAATTATGCTTCTACCTAATATAGGAAATGTTGTGTCGGCAATTCAACTACAAAACAAAGTTGTTTCCACATTATAACAATTTATTGTAATGTTTTTGAAACTGAAAATACTATAAATAAAAAAATATCTATTTAAAAAGTTTTGAAGGCTTTTTTGTATTAAAATAAAGCATTACAAAAGGTTATTCTTAGTAAGATTAATCCAGAAAATTTGCATTCGAAAAACCTTAGTTACACAAAAAATCGCTTTAGTCAATGGTAAAAAGTTAAATACTTGGAAATGCTTTATTATTGTTCTTAATTTTCCTGTTTTTAAAAAATTAAAAAAAATATATATTGCATAATAGTATTTGATTTCTTGGCGGGAGTGCCGACTAAAAATTTTGCTGTGGTTGGTAGGTCCATATAAAATTTAAAGCTTTTATTATTATTTGTTTTAAGGTCTCTCCGGACAGTTTTCTTAAGTATGGAAAATCGCGATTTTTGGCTTACGAGATCTCGTGAAATACAGTAATATTTCACTAAAAAATTTATATGAGTGTTAAAAAGGCAGAAATATCACGATTATAAAGTGAACATTCATTATATTATTGTAAGTAATTGAAATAATTGATATTAAAAATCAAATTGCAATGAAATTTTTTTAAAACCCTTACAAATATTTACTGAACACTATTTATTAAAAAAAATACTTCCAATAGAGAGATACCGTTACCCTTTTTCACGTACGTAAAAATTAAATTGAATACTGTTGTATTTATGGTTTAATATACAATTTTCCGTGAAAATAGGGGTTAACTTTTCCGAAATTTCGGTGAAACTTCGATTTAATTTAATTTGGTAAAATTTAAAGCTCCAGATAGTATATTTCTATTGAAATTTATAATTTTTGGAAGGCCATAACATCTTTTGTATTTTTTAACGCATAAATAGTTCTGTCGTCCGTCGTGCGTTTTCTCGATTTATTTCAGAGGGTGTGTTTATAAATTGCTTATAGAGCTCATTATCCCATGGTAGCAGTGGCATAGTCGTTTAGCGCGTCGTCAAAATTTTTGAAAGGTCCCGAGATCGATTCCCACATAAAACAGATTTGGCCTCAATTTTTTTTGATTTTAATAATGTTTTTTTTAGTTTTTTTAAAATTTTAAAAATTTATTTCACATAAATTCAAAAAATATCATTATTGTAAACAGGATTTGTTGTCTACTTTTCGCCAATTACTCAAATTTTCGTCATTTGAATATCTTAAAATATTATAATACTCTAAAGTATAATAATTCAAAAATAAATTGTGTGTAAATAAAAATGGGTTATTTTTGCTCTTTATTGCAATTGGCTTACAACTGAACGCTCCGCAATAAAAACCGTCCGGAGAGACCTTAAATGACTTTACTAAAGGCGATACTTGTTCACGATCGATGGCACATAATAGTTTAAAAATATTTTTTTAATTGTAAAAAATAATTTTGTACATACTTTGCTTGTGTATTTTAAGATTGTTGTGACCAGTTTTTGTTTCCTAAGTTTATTTTTGCTATGCTAAGTTAGCCAAAAAAATCGCAGTTGTTTTGTCCAAAGAATCGCATGTTTTTTGTACAGGAAACGCAATTTTCCAACAATATACTGTGACAATTAAAAAATTAAGGCAAAAAAAATAGAAAATTACCACTT
Source organism: Microlaimidae sp. YZB2_3 (assembly GCA_030248175.1). Taxonomy (NCBI): domain Eukaryota; kingdom Metazoa; phylum Nematoda; class Chromadorea; order Desmodorida; family Microlaimidae; species Microlaimidae sp. YZB2_3. Next base: position 12,732 of record JASAMX010033808.1, read on the forward strand.
TTTAAATGTATTATTTAAAACATATATTTTTATACCCAGAAATCTTTCAAACACAATCACTGAAAAAACGCCATTCTTAGGGACGATTTTTATCATTGGGCAGTTTATACCGGTAGAAACGACCATAATAAAAAATTCTATTCAATGAAAGCTAACACGATTTAGCGTTAAACAGTTTTGCTTTTCAATGTGCAAAATATTGGAATTCTCTTTCAAAAGATGTTGCTTAATGCTAAAACGCTATCTACGTTTAAAAAAATCAGGAAACAAAAGTTTTCAAAATTAAATTAAAATTCAATATTAAATCTTTACCAAAATCAAAATTCAATATTAAACCTTTACCACCTACTTGTTGTTATATATTTGGTGATAACCTTTTTTTGTGTTAAATATATACATTTTATTAATTTTTTTTAATGATCAGATAATAGAACCACTTAATATTTCACTATGCATAGTTTAATTCTACTATATCATCATTTCATTTTTTTTTCTTCTTTTCTTTTCCTTTTTTTCTTTTCTTTTTTTATCAACAACATCAAATTTGCGACTTAATAACCGCCAACATAAGCTATAATTCTAACAAAATATCAACATAGCTAGCTGAAATAAATTTAAAGGCTCAAAAAAGCGCTTATTTAAGTCAGTTTTAAAGCTTTTCTTGAATGCATCCAAAGAATCGACAGTTACGTGAGACTGGAATAGATTGTTCCAAAATGTATTTGCAAAAGAAAATTTCCTTGCATTATATCTGCTTTCTTCTGCAGCTAATTTAAAGGGATGACTACAGGTGGGCTGCAGGTTAAACTTAAAAAAAATCATTGGCTTGCAATATGTTTAAGCTATGCATAATTTAAAAGCACTCATATAAATCAGTTTTGTCTCTTCGGTCCTTTAATATTTCTAAGCCTAGGTAATCCAGTCTTTGTTCATAACCAACAGGTAAGAATTTGCATTTATAAAGCAACCTCATAGTAAAATTTTGTTGCACTTTTTTCCAAAATGTTTATATCTTTTAGTAAATAAGGGTTCCAAACTGGAATAGCGTACTCCAGAAATGGTTTAACATAGGATTTATACGCTCTGGGAAGATTATTTCTAGAGTTTGAATTGAATGTTCTAAAAATTAGTAGTGTCACTCTCATTGTTTTTCTGCTGTGATTTCACAGTGTTTAGAGAATTTTATGATATATCATGAGATATATAAACACTTAGGTCACGCACCAATTTTGTAGTTGCAAGTACATTATTACCAAGCTTATATTAACAAATTAACTTTTTGCATATGAAGAACTTTACATTTATGATCTGATAATTGCAATTGCCAGTCTTTTGGCCAGCTTTGTATTCTATCTAAATCTTCTTGAAGTATTAAGGTGTAAATTTGGTAGTCTTTAGATGAAGATTTTGCAAACAACTTTATATCATCTGCAAGGAACCTAATTTGTGAGTACTTAACACAATCAACAACATCGTTTATATAAATAGGAAATAGAAATTGGTCCAAAACAGAACTCTGTAAACTGAGCTTTTCACAGGAAATGAGTAGGATACTCAGTCATTGATTACAACTTTAATAGCCCGCCCAATTAAAAGTTCTTTTTATCCATTTTAAAAAATTACCACAAACACCATATTTTTCTAGCTTATATAATAATTTCTGATGTGACACGGTGTCAAAGGCCTTGGCAAAATCCAAGTATATGACATCGATTACAAGTTTATCTTTTAGTGCCTGCGTCCACTCATTAAATGTTTCCAACAGCTGTGTTATTGTGGAACTATTTGCTACTTTACTTTAAATACTTTTTTTGGTAAATATTATGTTGTTCAACTTTCCTATACTTGGTGGATTAAATTTTGGTAAGGTGTCATCATCATACGAAAAAACTCAAAAGGATTCTGTTGAGTGACCTCGCCTGAATCACCACTATCCAGAGTCTTTAATAACTTGGCCACATTCTCTCTTTCCCTTTCATAGGAATCATTCTCCGGAAGGCCAGATGCAACCAGCATTGTATCATGTTCTCTTCACACCTCCATGCGCTTAAAATAACTGTCAATCATCAGGGAGCAGTGTTAAAAGAGTATTTCACAAACAGAAGCTACCAACTCAGTATCAACACCAGGAGCACGTTCCTCCTTCATCCTGGCTAATCTCTCCTCAAAATCTGCCAATTTCGCCAATTTCTGTTGTAGAGCCACCTTCTCTGCTTCCAGTCTGGCAATTTGATCATCCTTTGTTTCTCCGGGCGTTTTTGCTCAATACGTTTGGGTACTAAACCAGACAGAAACTAGTCTAACTTATTTTTGTTGTTTCTTAACGTAAGTGGGTAAAAACCTGTCAAATGCATGTTTTTTTATGTTTTTTATCTTTTTTTATAACTTTTAAATAAAATTGTTCAACAGTTTAGAGTTTGGTTGTTTTTTAAAAGGCCCATCTTATCATCCAGGGTGCTTTAATAAAAGATATATGGTCATAATAAAAACACACCCTAACTAGGGCGTGATTTTTTTAAGAGGCCCTTTTGCCTTTTTATTATTATGCCCTTTTTAGGGTTGCACAATAATACGAGCCTCTATGCCCCAAGTTATCTCCTTCTAAAATAACAAGGTCAGAATTTAACATTTGAGTGCCCCGAACCAAGGCGTGCCACAATTATGGTGTGCCCTAATTATGTTTGTAAATGTTTCTTTTTTTCCTTTTTTTGTATATATTTGATGAAAGCATTTGTAATACAGAACAAACATTACCATACGTGCCTGCAGCTTTTTGTTTAAATTTTTTTAATGTAAAGTCTTATTTTAATTTTTAAATAACCAACCGACGAAAAATCGACTTAACCATAAAATTCTATGTAAAAATTGTGTTTTTGTTTTATATCGCTATGATTTATTGTAAAAATCGTAAAAAAGAACATAAAAAACACAAAAAAAAACATAAAAATAAACTAACAAAATATTGCAAAAGTATTGAACTGGCGGGTAAACTTTACGAATCTTAAAAATCTTCTATTATTTAAAGCAGCGCGTTAAAAACAATTATAATTCCTTCTGTCGTCATTTATGCAAAATAATCCACCAGAATTTCGTACGGCAACTCTTACAATATTCAAACAAAAACTTTAAAGTATCTGAAAAAGGAGAAACTCTGCACTGTAGTTGTTTCACTATTAAATGATGTACAGTGAATAAATTTTAAATGAATTTTACTAATTTGATTTCTAATATAATTTATATTTGCAACCATCGCTGCAATAAATAAATTAGAGTTTAGAGCGGCGTTTTTTTATATTAATAATAAGCCATATTAAATTCATTTTTTTAGATTGTTATGTCTCGCAAGATATTAGGTCCCTAATTTTACATATTTATAAAAACTGTGCAGCGAAACTTTAAAATCAAATGATTTGGCTTAATTTTTGAGCGGTTGTTTTTTGCAATGCATTTAATTTTTTTTAAATACAATAATTCAATTCTGTTAAATTAAAATTAAAAATAATGTTCTGTATTAAAAAAATTTTCCACAACAAAAGTATTGGGCTTAGTTATTTTGGTCATTATGGGATTTTAATGCTCGAATGTTTCGTACTACATTCAAAAATCAAAACAACAAACTTTTTAGGCTATTTGACGCAATTTTTCTAAACAAAAGTTCAAATTTGTTTAAGGATAAAAGGTTAGAACTTAAGGAAAATTATAAAACTCTAGATTTAGTCTTGGTACTCCTGTCATTGAATAATTTCACAAAGCGTTCCTGAAACCTCAATTGAAATTCCACCGTATGCAATATTATCCACTACTTAACAAAATTGTTTAAGTTTTTTACAATGGTGCTTAAGGTTAATTTTCATGTACAAAAAACAATTAACTTGGCTGAATGTTAAGTCTCCCTGGCATATATTCTATGGAAATCTTTGATTCAACACTAAGCAAACAAATTAAAATGACTTTGTTTTTACTTTGTTATACCATTGAGTTAATAGAAATAAGTGATATAGGTTAAAATAGAGTAAATGCAAAAAAATTATTTTAGTAATAGAGTGGCATCCAAATGGAATCCATTATCGCAGGAACAAGTGTCATACGCTTCATTAAATGCTTTTAAGAAAAGTCTTGGATATGGTGTATGTTAGTGCTCAATCGAGCCTTTAAACCATATTCTAGTTTTAACCATGTTTTTTAATTGGTATCGTTTTCAAGAAAATAAATAACTTTGACTTGATTTTGACTTAAAAGTTGTTTCTTGTTTACTTTTACAATAAATTATTACACTCAAACATAAGATAGATTTGACTAAAGCTCTAAAGATAGGGTGCAGGCAAGTTTTTTGTCTTAGATTTTAATGATTTTTTTGTAACATAACGTATTCCTGCCCCCAATAGCCCACAAAAATTTTTTCATCAAAATACCTTACTGGTTCAGGGGATATGACTTCCCAAAAATTGTGTTTTTTCAATAATTCTGTAGTTGAAATATGGCCCAATAGGTGTAACAATTTGAGTTTTAAAATATGCACTCAAAAAAGCGGCTATTTTCTGCTTTAATTTGATACCTTGATTGTTAAGATTGGTGCAGTATTCGTCGACATATTGCGTTTCTCTTGATTTTTTAGTTCTCGATTTTTTAAAAAACCTCAAAATCTTAGAAAATCCTCGATTTTTTAGCTAAAAATACGAAGTGACGTGTGACGGCAGTGATAAGACACTTTTACGGCATCTGAGCAAGGGCGCGTGTCGTGACGGTTAATAGTGACTTGATTTCGCATGAATTTTATTGAGTTCTAGCCCTGTTTATTACAATTTTTTGGGTTTTTTTATATTAAAGTAAACATAAAAATAATTTAGTTTATTTACAAAAAGAAATGTTTGGTTTCGTGTTTTTTTATAAATTTAATAATTTTACTTATATTTTTAAAATTAATAATTAATAATTTCAGTGCTTACTTCAAATTTTCCATTTTTCATTTGAACCTTTACAGTTTTTTTTATAAAAAACTAAAGCTATAACTTATATTAAAACACAATAAAATATGTTTTAAATAGCTTTAAAGTTGGTCTTTTCAACAAACATAACAAAAATATAATTTTTTTGTTATTTTTTTAGTTATAATAAAAACTAAAGGTGTTCAAAGTTTTCGTTTTTCACGTGATTTCATTTTTTTGTCTTTATAGTTTTTTATAATAAAGTTATTGGCACGCGCCTTAATTTCAGCCACCTTAAAAAAAGAGTTTAAATCCCCATTGATCTTTAGGTGTAACAAAAATATTCAAATTTTGCACTGGAATAACAAAAATAGCTATCGTTAATTTTAAGACCAAATCTTGGCTCGATCGCAAGAGCCAGAAAAAAACTTATACAAAAAAGGTGGCCGAAATTAGATCAA
>JASAMX010033814.1:0-17917 GCA_030248175.1 Microlaimidae sp. YZB2_3
TCTAGGAGTCCAAGATGGCCAGAAGTAACACATTTATAAAGTTTTACTGCACGCTATTGCTTTATGTATGAGGAAACTACAATATAATAATTATAGGCAAATCAAACCAGCCTGACCTGGATATTTGCAGTTTTATATAATTATTAAACAATACAACGACTTAAAATTTTCAGCAAAAGCGGGTTAATTTAAAAACGAATATTTATTTTGATAATTATTAATTATTTATCAAATTATTTAATTTGAAACAAAAATATAATTTTTAGGGGCTAAAGTTGAATATTTTTTTATATTTTGGGAAAAGGCGGAAATAAAAAAAATATGTGTTCCAATTTTTTTTAACGTGGTAACTGCACAATTTTAATTGGTTCGCTCAAAAGTGCGGTGCGAGTCAAACTTTTTGTCTTCGATTTTAATAATTTTTTGTGAAAACCTTTTTCCTGCCTCCAATAGACAACAAAAATTTTTTCAAGAAAAAATCTCCAGTGGTTCAGAAGTTATGACCCTACAAAAATGGCGTTTTTTGAGAATTCTGTATGTGAAAGATTTCTGAATAAGTATAACGATTTAAGTTACAAATTTTATAAATAAGAAAAGCCGCTATTTTCTGCTTTATTTTGATACCTTGATCCTTAAGATTGGTGCAGTATTTTTTGAAATATTGCGTTTGCCGTACAAAAATCCAGCAATTTTTTTGTTAAAAACACCAAACGACGTCAGTGATTTTAGGAAGTTTGCACAACCTTTCTTTCCTTCACTTCGTGTTTTTAGCGAAAAAATCGATGTTTTTTTGTATGAGAAACGCAGTAATTCGAGAAATACTGCACCAATCTTAACGATGAAGGTATCAAATTAAAGCAGAAAGTAGCAGCTTTCTTTGAGTGCATAGTTTGAAACGTAAATTGTTATGCCGATTGAGCAATTTTTCACGTACAGAATTGTCAAAAAACGCCATTTTTGTGGGGTCATAACTCCTGAACCACTGCGAATATCTTGTTGAAAAATTTTTTGTGGCTATTGGGGACAGGAAGAAGCTTTTTACAAAAAATTATCAAAATCAAAGACAAAAAATTTGACTTCACACAGCACTTTTAAGTCCTGATGCAAACTTAGGTTAATCCAACCATAAATGTATTTTTTCTGATACCCATAATTTTAGCCATAGATTAAAAATCATTAACAGTTTCCTTTTGGGTCTGAGCTTTGGTTTTTAATTTTTAAGCCCTATACTTAAACCGCAAGATAACAATACTATGCTTGGAACTGTTGCAGCAAGAATTTAATCTATTTTTCATCTATTTAATGATTGAATTGTTTAAGTATTTCTCTACAACAATAAAGCTTATCGTGCCAAGATTTTGGAAATCGGTGGATTTTAGCATATTTTCAGATTTCAAAATAAAAAAATAACATATTTGCTGCAATTTGTAACGCTTATATTTCCAGCTGAACTGTTTTTTGAGTGTTTTTTTAATTAATACTTTTTAAAAATTGTATAACTTCATTTATTTTTTGAACTACTAATAATATAATAAAAATAAAAACATATGGGCCGGATAGCCTCGAACTCTTGACCTTTGGTTCACAAATTCTACTTACTACTATAGCTCACTTGAAAATAATATAACATTTTTTTAAAAATTAAGTGTAAAATCAAAATACTTTTAACCAAAGTTAAAATTACTAACCCGTTTCTAAAAAAACGGTATCATAAAACTAAATCGAATAGTGTCTTTTTGGTTATTTAACTTATACATGTATCTAGTACTAAGACAGGATTTTGATCAGATTAGGGGCTAATGCCCGCCAAGGCTTTTCCGTCCTAAACGCCTGAACTAGTGATGTTAATTGGAGCTCCGAGGTCCAGGGCGGAGCTCCTCGTTTAGTAGCTCCAAAACAACCATCGGAGCTCCAAAGCTTCGCTCTATTTTTATCCTAATTTTATAAATAATAAGTAATAGTATAAATGCTTTCGTCAAAATTAATTTTTAAACTAAACTTTCTTCAAAACTTATTTAAAACAATAAAAATAGTTCTGCAAATACAGATAGAATAGTTTAAAATATATTTTAAACTAAAATAAGTTATAAATCGCCCATTAAAAGGCAGAGCTCCGGAGCTTCAGAGCTCCAAACTCCAGAAATTTGGGGCTCCGGAGCTTTGGAGTTCTGAGCTCTGAAACTTCCTCCGCTTTAAATGGCCGGATCTCCAGAGCATAATATTGGTGGGTAGGAACATCACTAGCCTAAACGTTAATTGGTTGTGATATTTTTATTACTGAAAATACCAAAACAATATAATTTTTAAACTGCAGTGTTTTTTTTTTTAATTTTAAATTCATCCACTTTTTTATTTGTGTAAACTATAAATGGTATATGTTAAAATTAAAAATTGTTGATTTATGGTATATGTTGTTTATTACAATTATTTAAGCTGAAATTAAATTGAACTTATTTAAATATATTTTGTTTATTAATATTTATTACATAACTTGTATAAAAGAAAAAAATAGTTTTGGAAATAAGTTTTATAGTCACAATACTATTTATAAGGGCATTCTGAGTTTGATTTGTTTGCACTTAAATTTAATTAAAATTGGCCGTTCAAGAATAACAATGAAAATTAGCGAATAAATTAAAAAAAAAACAACATGAATTTGGATAACTGAATTGTTTTATTTTGACATTGTTTTGTATGTTTTATATTCATGTCTTTATAAAATATTGTATTTTTGATTTTGGAAAATTTTTGACACAGAGAAATATGCAATTTTCTATGTTTAAATGCGGTGAACTGTTTTCATTCCCATATTCTTGATATTTCTGTAATCTGTTTATTTTACTAAATAATTCTGAAACTAATATTTAAGTGCATTGTGATGAAATGTTGCTGATCAGTTCCAAATGATTTTATTTCAATCAAAATCAAGACTGAATTTTATGGTCGTGAGAATGGGTGTAATAAAAGGTGTTTTGGCATCTTTTCTTACTCTCCTATTAGACACCTGCATCGTTCCTGAAACGCGTTCCAGGAACGCGCCTGGGAAGGGTGTAAATCTCAGCCTGTGATTGGATGTTCCGACTATCGCCCACCTGCATCGTTACGGGAGTGAGTTCCGAGCGCGTTCTGGGTGCGTTCCAGGGATCCGAGAGAAAGCCAGAACGCGTTCCAGGATATCGAAAATCCTTGGAACGCGTTCCCAGAACGCACGTTCTCTAAAGCGTTCCCGGAGCGCGGAACGCGTTCCAATCCTAGGCTACTTTCGGCCGGCACTGTAAGTCAAAAAAAATCGGGGTAGCTGCGGTTTTTCATCAAAACCCGGTTATGCAGTATGAACCCTAAAAAAAGCCACTCTTTGCCATAAAGAAGAGAGCTCGGATTAGTCGTCTGAACGGAGTTAGGTGAAGACCGTCCTGACGGCAGGAGAATCTGCTTCTAAAAATATATTAAGATACGTTGAAACATTAACTCAGTGGGTATTTAAATTGCACTCTTTGGTTTGCTGTGATTGGCTGGTTGTGTCTGGTTTCGCGAAAATACTTCTAGTTTTTAGGCAGTGCCCATTTACACGACACTTGCCCAATTAATGGCAGTTGTTTTGCCATTTTTTGTGCATGACAATTAATGGCAGTGCTCAAAAAATGGCATAAAATTGTTTCACTTCTAGTAGGGAGTGACATATTTTTCCTTAATATAATATATAGCATTATATATTTTTGGTAATATTTCGAGAAATAATTAATTAAAATCAAAATAACAGAAAGTGTAAAAATTAAGTTAAAAATACAACGCCGGTTTTTTTATACTTTTTATAACAAAACTTTTCGCAACGGATATAGGAAGACATTGTTCCAAGGATAAAATTCTCAAAACATCGCTATTTTGGCTTCTTTTTAATTGTCTAAGATATTTGAACAAAAAAAGTTACGAGGTTTTGGAGCGAGGATAAAGTTTTGCCAAAAAATAGTCTAAATCGAAAACAAAAATTCATTACTGCATTTTTAAGTGGTTATTCTCACACACAACGTAACATTCTTTTTGTAGAAAATTAACAGATAAACACATGGATAAAAACATATTCAGTTTATCAAAAAATATAATCAATTAATTAAAATCATTTGTAATAGACGTTAAAATGGCACATCTCTTTAAGTTATGCCAAAATGAGTTAAAATATCTCTCCTTGAGTTAAAATGGTCTATATTCTTCATTAATTTAAGTGAATTAAAATGGATTAATTTATGTACGTAAATTTAGATAAATTAGTTGTTCCATTATTAAATTAAAACATAATCTTTATTATAACTGGTTGAATTAAAGGAATAATTGACTTTAAAATAAAAATGCCATTTAAACGGACTGAAATTATGTTGTTATAATGGCATATTCTAACGAAGCTTAATATTTAGGATTGAATATCTTTTGGTAAAGTATAATATATTATTTTATTTTTTAGGGTCAAGCTCACAATTAAGCTAATTAACTTGGGATAATTGTGAGCTTGAGCTTGAGCCTGAAATTTATTGTGAGCTTGAGCTTGAGCTTAGTACTCACAATTAAATATATGTGAGTACCAATTGGTATTGAGCATTTGTAAGCAGCTCATTGCATCCCTAACTCAAACACACTGCATTTTTAAGCACATTGCGTTTTTTTAGCTATGTATGCGCATATATGCGCATATAATGCACATAAAATTTCACAACCCGTGGAAACAAAAAAAACTAGATGAATAGTAAAACCGTTTAGAAACATTTGTTTTTGTTTAAATAATATTAAAATATAATTTATTCATTATATTTTTTTAATCTTTTTTATAATACCACGAAAAAATTGAATAAAATAAAATATTTACTTGGATTTTTGCATAATATAAAATGAAAAATATTTGTCTCTTTACTTTTTGTTTTATACTATTTTATAATATTAAGTTGCTAAAATTCCTTAACAAAACTTAAGTCTTAACAAAACTCAAGCCTAAACGAAACTTAAGCCTAAGCAAATTCAAAAATTAATAGTTTTCCAAAATCAAAACGTAAAATTCCGTATTTTAAATCTTGGTTAAATTATTTTTTATTTTACTATTATGTGATTTTTCAACAAACCCTAAGTCTTGTCAAATTATTATCTGTACCAGAATCTTTTAATTTTTAGTTAATGTTTTTCAAATATTGCAGGCAAAAACGTACAGGCAGGCAGCAAGAAGCAGAAATCTTCGTAAACAGAAAAATCAAACAAATTATATTTGAATAAATTTTTAACTTACAGAACATCTTACTTTTTTAGAATCCCTCCCAAGCTTGAGATTCTAAAAATAAAAACAAAGTTTTATATTTAAATGTAAAATATAAACATACAGAATTGTTTAATAAAAAAATATATATATTTAAGTTTTGCGTTTGCAATTAAGGCATGGAACAAAAACCTTTTATGTATACTTACCATCAACAGAGTTATATACACTAATCCAAAAAATTATTTGTTTCATAAAAAACAGGATATGCAAAGCCAATATTCATCGGTGCTGTTCTAACTAATTGTTCAGCCAAATATTTTATGTAACAATATTAACAAATAACTCAAAAACGTACCATTAACTCAACAAATTATGGTTAAATACGCATATTAAATGTCAGGAATGCAAAACTACAATTGTACTCATATCAAAGCTCTCAACACACTGATTTAAAAAAAGGTTGATTAACTCAATAGTTACCGCTTTTACAACCCACAATGTACCTCCAAAAATTTTTAGGGGGTCATTTTTTATTTATTATAATACCGTCATGTTTTTACTCATATCAAAGCTCTCGACATGTTGATGTTACAAAAATTATTTTAACTCGATTCACTCAATGGATACTATTTTTACAACACACAATGTACCCCCAAAATTTTTTAGGGTGAATCCAGTCAAAATTAGTATTTTTGAAATCAGCACGCATAGAGCTTTCAAATGAATATAAACACGGCTTATAAATAATAAAAGCAAAAAAATCACCCTTTACTAATTTTGGGGATACAAAGGGGTCTGTATTTTGGTTACTTGGCCATTTAGAGCAAATTTTTTTATATTTGTTAAATCAGCACACCAAAACCTCTAAAATGATATATTACTCGCCTATGTAGAGGGGCTGTGTCAAAAGTTTTATTTTTAGGGGTCAGCCATTATGTGCCTTAGGGCATAAACAAATTTTAAGACTATCACCACATTGTAGAGCTTCAAATTCCGCATATATCCTCCGGTCTCAAATCTGTAGCTCAAACAGTTTTTGAGCATGATGCGAAAAATGCACTTGCTACCCCGATGCAAAAATCGTAAAATTGACCCCCTTTAACCTCTCGGGGTACTCGACCTATGTAGGTTAGCCCTAACTAATTACATATTTTTGAGCTCAGAAAATTATGGGCAATACGCACAAAAAATTTTAGACGTAAGGACTGATATGGTAAATGGCTGAAAAAATATCGTCCCTAAATTTGGGGGTTTTGGGGCTAATCCCAAAAATTTTTGAAAAAAAGTTTTTTTCAGATAGTCAAAAAGTAAAAGGACCTTAACGCGAGATCTTTGCATATTAATCGGGGCGCGTTCAAAAGTTATAAGAGCTCAAACAAAAATTTTTTTGTCAAAATTTTCCCAGTATTGCTAAAAAAACAGAGAGTAGTTTAAAGTTTAAGAAAATTAACTTAATAGTTCGAAATTTGGAACCAGTAACTTGCTAGTTTAAAATTTTGGACCATTACTTCCTAGTTAAGTTACTAAATTATTTTTTTAAACATTAACTTACTAGTTAACTTATACAGCCGTGGTCTCCTGTAAAGCCCATTTCAAACGATGTATCGTTCAGAACGTTTTTCGAACGTTTTGTCCTTTGACCATCAACGCAGCGTTTAAGAGAGAAAAGCGCGTAAGGCTGAAAAATGTTAGTCGCGTAACTCCTATACACACGGCGGGCTAATTTGCGGCAGGGATGCCTACTAGAATTAAATTTTAATTCTAGTATAGTATAGAGTTGTGCCAGTAAGCAAATTTAAAACTAGTAAGTTTACTATGGTTGAATTATATCTGGCTGACGCTGAAAATTAGAATTCAGACATGAGAGGACCAATTAAAATTGTGCGGTAATGACGTTTAAAAAAAAAACAAATAAGAACGCAGAATTTTTTTTTAATTCCACCTTTTTACAAAATATACTAGAATTAACCATCTTTAGCTCTTTAAAAATTTGCATTTGGGTTTTAAACTAAGTAAATTGATAAATAATTATTAAAATATTTTCCAAATAAAGTGAACTTTTGAGACAATGTTAATCTTATGTTTTAAAAACAGTTGATAAACATTTTTGTATTTAGTATTTTGGTACAATATTTAATTTAATACTTAATATTTACAATACAATACAATATTTAATTCATTAAATTTGTGTGTATTAAACATATTTTTAATAATTTTCGGCAAAGAAACTACATTTGCTATATAAACAAACATATTTAGTTAAAACATAATTAGAATTTTTTAGGTTTCTGTAAAGCTTCTTAAATTTAAAAACGTTCAATATTTCACCATCAAAGTTTTTATTTATAAGAGGAATTTTAAGCACCTTTTGAGATGTTTAGTAGAATAACTAATAAACAAACGAATTTCGGAAACAGTTATTAATTATTAAACATATTAATAGAAACTAAAACTTGATTTAAACACGCCTATAATAGCTAAATATGGGATAATAATGTTTTCCACTCAGGAGTTTTATTTTAACAGCCGCAAATTAGCCCGCCGTGTGTATAGAACTAACATTTTTCAGCCTTACGCGCTTTTCTCTCTTAAACGCTGCGTTGATGGTCAAAGGACAAAACGTTCGAAAAACGTTCTGAACGATACATCGTTTGAAATGGGCTTTACAGGAGACCACGGCTGTATAATATTTTTTTGAAGTTGTAAAGTATAAGTTAACTAGTAAGTTAATGTTTAAAAAAATAAATTAGTACTCTCTAAAACATCTTACTGGTTTTGACTTTGCAAATTGCATGCTATAACAGTAAAAATCTCGTACATCGTCAACCAAAACGGTTTTTTACTGGCATACCAGTAAGAAAATACTGGTTGCGTCAGTAACCAGTAAAAAAAATTGCTGTTTTCACCGGTAACCAGTAACTGTAACACTCTTTAAGCTCTAAAATGTTGTGATAGTCTCAAAATTTTTTTATGCCCTAAGGCACTGAATGGCTGACCCCTAAAAATAAAACTTTTGACACAGCCCCTCTACATAGGCGAGTAATATATCATTTTAGAGGTCTTGGTGTGCTAATTTAACAAATATAAAAAAATTTGCTCTAAATGGCCAAGTAACCAAAATACAGACCTCTTTGTATCTCCAAAATTAGTAAGGGGTGATTTTTTTGCTTTTATTATTTATAAGCCGTGTTTATATTCGTTTGAAAGCTCTATGCGTGCTGATTTCAAAAATACTAATTTTGACTGGATTCACCCTAAAAAATTTTGGGGGTACATTGTGTGTTGTAAAAATAGTAACCATTGGGTGAATCGAGTTAAAATAATTTTTTTAACATCAACATGTCGAGAGCTTTGATATGAGTACAAACATGACGGTATTATAATAAATAAAAAAATGACCCCCTAAAAATTTTTGGAGGTACATGTGGGTTGTAAAAACGGTAACTATTGAGTTAATCAACTTTTTTTCCGTGATACATCCCACGTCTACATATATAAAAAGTGATTTGCTGCCAAAGAGCATACTGTGCTAGCTTCGGGGCCTTATTCCACTAGAATGGAAACCTTTGTTGTTGTTTTTTTTAATGGCTTTCATAAAGAATCTGGGGAGCGAATCGGGCAGGGAGTAAACTGTTCAGGGAGCAAATTGTCCTCAATTCACAAACCCAGTAGCCGCGCACTAAAACTATCTGCTAGAAATTAAACATTAACTTTCTAAGTGAAACCAAAGTGACTCCCCTGTCATATTTGGGGTAGGTTTTGGCCTTTGGCAGCCGGGGTCCTGGTCACTTCATAATCATAACTCCGTGAAGATTCTTAAAACAGAACGATTTTTTTTATATGTAAGGGTTTTGACCATCATGTTCAGCATTCAAAGATTTCATGTAATTTTATTGATTGATAATTATAGCTATTAGTTTTCATACAATAGCATTAGGCTAGCTGACTAATTTCAGCCACCTTTTTTAGTTTTTTCTGGCTTTTCCAATTGATCTAAGATTTAGTCTAAAAATTAAATGATTTTCGTATTATTGTTATTCATTTTTGTTTATTATGTTTATTCATTATGTTATTTATTTTTGTTATTCCAGTGCAAAATATAAAACTTAAATATCAGTTGGATTAAAGTTTTTTATATGGCACCTTGCACTGAAACTGGTTACATACATAAATTATGCAAACACTAACATTGTTGCCTGTGCGTAAAATATCCTAATGAGGCAAATTTTTTAAGGGCAGCAGCAATAAAGAAAACGGTTCAAAGAAGGCGGAAAAAAGCGGAGATTGAAAAAGACCCAAACTTTTCTTTAAATGAAACAACTTTTAATTAAAAACGTATAAACAACTAATGTATATAATTAATATAATTTTAAACTTAATAATCTAAACGGTAAAGCATAAATTTTGTTAATAAAATGTATATCTCCCTCTAAATTATACTCCCGCATTATTCATTACATTTTTTAAGTTTTGTATTTCATTTCATTCCCCTTTGTCCCTCCACCCCTCTTCCGCATCAAAAAATTGATATGCAGACCCAGTCCGAAGTGAACCCGGTCTAAAAGTTTTATGAATAGCACGGTTAGTATCATATATTTTGAACTTAAATCTCATATTAACATTTCTAACTTTCACGATAGTCAAAACCCTCCTATTTAAACGGAAATTGTTCAGTGTTAATATTCTTTACAAGGTTATAACGTTATAGAAACACTTTTAGCCAGTTCTTTCATCAATTGGAGATTAATTGGATAAAAGGGATTTTTCCAAGCACTAATTGGCTAAAAGTGATTCTGTTAGCTCCTCCCGCAACCATTCCCACAAAGTAAAACCTATATAACGTGATCACAAATACTATATGACATTTTAGGCTCCTTAAAATCCTGAAGTGTTACGCCGATCCCTAAAACCCACTGTAAGGGGAGGGGCCATTGACGACCAAAACCCTATACCAAACACTAGTTGAAGCTTATGAGCATGATTTAAGATAATATTAGGACAAATAAATAAAATATACATATTTATTTCTTGTTATTTTTGTTTTTGATGGCTTTGAATAATTAGAACAATTTATAATTCGTTTATTTTGTAGAATTTTGCAATGCAGTTGTAAAACTTTAAATATCCAAAAAAATCCGATAAAAACTAAACTTCTCGTCGCATAACACACAACAAACACATTTCAAGCTATAAATAACGGTCTAAAACTAAATTGTTTTATAAATATAATATGTAAATTTTTCTTATTTTAATGCATTTGATAGAAAACAATATCCATAGACAATGAGCCATGAGATTCGCCCCCTATGAATATTATAAATGGTCAAAAATGTAGTGATGGGGGCTAAAATATAATGGCTAGTGTCTATGAGGAATTCGCCCAGAAGGGGGGCAAGAATATATGGCCCTCCATATGAAGAATTCACATAGCGATTTTATCATGGAGGGCGAAAATGTTATCTAACACCGGTCCACCTCTGCCTAAAAAAACTGTACACTTAGTAAAACATATTGCAAACTGATTTGGAAGAAAATATAAAAAATGTAGAAAGAGTAATGCGGGAGTATAATTAAAGGGGGAGATATACATTTTATTAATAAAAGTTATGCTTTACCGTTTAGAATATTACACTTTAAATTAATATTAATTTATTAATTATATATTAGTTTTTCGTATGTTTTTATTAGAAGCTGTTTCATTTAAAGAAAAGTTTGGGCTTTTTCAATCTCCATTTTTTTCACCGCTCCCTTTCCTTCAAAAAATTTGCCTTAATTTTTTACAGTATTTTCCGCACAGGCAACAATGTTAGTGTTTGCATACTCTATGTGTGTAACCAGTCTCAGTGCAAAGTGCCATATAAAAAACTTTAATCCAACTGATATTTAAGTTTTATATTTTGCACTGGAATAACGAAAATAAATAACATAATGAATAAACATAATAAACAAAAATGAATAACAATAATACGAAAATCATTTAATTTTTTAGACTAAATCTTAAATCAATAGAAAAGCCAGAAAAAACTAAAAAAGGTGGCTGAAATTAGTCAGCTAGCCTAATGCTATTGTATGAAAACTAATAGCTATAATTATCAATCAATAAAATTACATGAAATCTTTGAATGCTGAACATGATGGTCAAAACCCTCACATATAAAAAAAATCGTTCTGTTTTAAGAATCTTCACGGAGTTATGATTATGAAGTGACCAGGACCCCGGCTGCCAAAGGCCAAAACCTACCCCAAATATGACAGGGGAGTCACTTTGGTTTCACTTAGAAAGTTAATGTTTAATTTCTAGCAGATAGTTTTAGTGCGCGGCTACTGGGTTTGTGAATTGAGGACAATTTGCTCCCTGAACAGTTTACTCCCTGCCCGATTCGCTCCCCAGATTCTTTATGAAAGCCATTAAAAAAAACAACAACAAAGGTTTCCATTCTAGTGGAATAAGGCCCCGAAGCTAGCACAGTATGCTCTTTGGCAGCAAATCACTTTTTATATATGTAGACGTGGGATGTATCACGGAAAAAAGTTGATTAACTCAATAGTTACCGTTTTTACAACCCACATGTACCTCCAAAAATTTTTAGGGGGTCATTTTTTTATATTTATTATAATACCGTCATGTTTGTACTCATATCAAAGCTCTCGACATGTTGATGTTAAAAAAATTATTTTAACTCGATTCACCCAATGGTTACTATTTTTACAACACACAATGTACCCCCAAAATTTTTTAGGGTGAATCCAGTCAAAATTAGTATTTTTGAAATCAGCACGCATAGAGCTTTCAAACGAATATAAACACGGCTTATAAATAATAAAAGCAAAAAAATCACCCCTTACTAATTTTGGAGATACAAAAAGTAGGTCTGTATTTTGGTTACTTGGCCATTTAGAGCAAATTTTTTTATATTTGTTAAATTAGCACACCAAGACCTCTAAAATGATATATTACTCGCCTATGTAGAGGGGCTGTGTCAAAAGTTTTATTTTTAGGGGTCAGCCATTCAGTGCCTTAGGGCATAAAAAAATTTTGAGACTATTAGCAAAACATTTTAGAGCTTAAAGCGTGTGACAGTTCCTGGTTACCGGTGAAAACAGCAATTTTTTTTACTGGTTACTGACGCAACCAGTATTTTCTTACTGGTATGCCAGTAAAAAACCGTTTTGGTTGACGATGTACGAGATTTTTACTGTTATAGCATGCAATTTGCAAAGTCAAAACCAGTAAGATGTTTTAGAGAGTACTAATTTATTTTTTTAAACATTAACTTACTAGTTAACTTATACTTTACAACTTCAAAAAAATATTATACAGCCGTGGTCTCCTGTAAACCCATTTCAAACGATGTATCGTTCAGAACGTTTTTCGAACGTTTTGTCCTTTGACCATCAACGCAGCGTTTAAGAGAAAAGCGCGTAAGGCTGAAAAAATGTTAGTTCTATACACACGGCGGGCTAATTTGCGGCTGTTCAAATCAATTTTCCTCAAGTGGAAAACATTATTATCCCATATTTAGCTATTATAGGCGTGTTTAAATCAAGTTTTAGTTTCTATTAATATGTTTAATAATTAATAACTGTTTCCGAAATTCGTTTGTTTATTAGTTATTCTACTAAACATCTCAAAAGGTGCTTAAAATTCCTCTTATAAATAAAAATTTTGATGGTGAAATATTGAACGTTTTTAAATTTAAGAAGCTTTACAGAAACCTAAAAAATTCTAATTATGTTTTAACTAAATATGTTTGTTTATATAGCAAATGTAGTTTCTTTGCCGAAAATTATTAAAAATATGTTTAATACACACAAATTTAATGAATTAAATATTGTATTGTATTGTAAATATTAAGTATTAAATTAAATATTGTACCAAAATACTAAATACAAAAATGTTTATCAACTGTTTTTAAAACATAAGATTAACATTGTCTCAAAAGTTCACTTTATTTTGAAAATATTTTAATAATTATTTATCAATTTACTTAGTTTAAAACCCAAATGCAAATTTTAAAGAGCTAAAGATGGATAATTCTACTATAATTTGTAAAAAGGTGGAATTAAAAAGACTTCTGCGCTGTTATTTGTTTTTTATTTAAAACGTCAGTACCGCACAATTTTAATTGGTCCTCTCATGTCTAAATTATTAATTTTCAGCGTCAGCCAGATATAATTCAACCATAGTAAACTTACTAGTTGTAAATTTGTTTACTGGCACAAATTTATTTATACTAGAATTAAAATTTAATTATCATAGGCGTGCTCCCGCAGATTAGCCCGCCGTGTGTATAGGAGTTACGCGACTAACATTTTTCAGCCTTACGCGCTTTTTCTCTCTTAAACGCTGCGTTGATGGTCAAAGGACAAAACGTTCGAAAAACGTTCTGAACGATACATTGTTTTGAAATGGGGCTTTACAGGAGACCACGGCTGTATAAGTTAACTAGTAAGTTAATGTTTAAAAAAATAATTTAGTAATTAACTAGGAAGTAATGGTCCCAAAGTTTTAAACTCGCAAGTTCTGGTTCCAAACTTCGAACTATTAAGTTAATTTTCTAAAAGTTTAAAACTATATACTTTTGTTTTAAGATAGGTATTGGGAAAATTTTGGCAAAACATTTTTTGTTTGAGCTTTTATAACTTTCGAATGCGCCGCGATCAATATGAAAATATCGTAATTCAAGGTCCTTTGATTTTTGGCTACCCTTGAAAAAAATTTCTCAAAATGTGTCTTTTTTTAGGGGGAGTTAGCCCTAAAAACAACTCAAATTTAGGGAAAAAGTTTTTCAGCCAAATTCCTAATTTTTTACAATATGAATCCTTACGTCTGAAAATTTTTATGCAAATTTCCCATATTTTGATGAGTTCAAAAATTTATAATTTGTTAGGGTTAACCTGCCTGGGTTGGGTACCCCGATGGATTAAAGAAAGGGACTCAATTTTACGACTTTTGCAAAAATCGTTTGTATTACGAGTCCAAAGTACACTATTTTGGACAATACTAAAAAACTGTGAGCCACAAATTTAAAACTCGGGAGGATTTATGATCAGTTTTTAATTTTTATGTTTTTACTTTTAGTGACGGCCCTAAAAATGTTTTGTGTTTTAAGGCACTGCACTACTGAACCCTAAAAATTTCAACTTATGGCACAGCACTTCTACATAGACGGATACTAAATAACTTTAAAGCTGTCGACGTGTTTATTTAAAAAATATAAAAAAATTTGCTCTAAAGAGTCGGATAACCAAAATACAGACCCTATCCCCAAAATTAGTAAAGGGTCTTTTTTTATGGTTTTTATTTATAAATTGTGTTTATATTTGTTTGAAAGCTCTATGCGTGTTGATTGCAAAATTATTGATTTTGACTGGATTCAGCCCTAAAAAATTTTTGGGGTCTTTTTCATGTAGAAATCAGTATCCATTGGTGAATCGAGTTTAAAATAATTTTTGTAACATCAACATGTCAAGAGCTTTTGATATGACCGAACATGACCGTATTATAATAAATATAAAAAATGACCCCCTAAAAATTTTTGGAGGTACATTGTGGGTTGTAAAAGCGGTAACTATTGAGTTAATCAAATTTTTTTTTAAATCAGTGTGTTGAGAGCTTTGATATGAGTACAATTGTAGTTTTGAATTCCTGACATTTAATATGCGTATTTAACCATAATTTGTTGAGTTAATGGTACGTTTTTGAGTTATTTGTTAATATTGTTACATAAAATATTTGGCTGAACAATTAGTTAGAACAACACCGATGAATATTGGCTTTGCATATCCTGTTTTTTATGAAACAAATAATTTTTTGGATTAGTGTATATAACTCTGTTGATGGTAAGTATACATAAAAGGTTTTTGTTCCATGCCTTAATTGCAAACGCAAAACTTAAATATATATATTTTTTATTAAACAATTCTGTATGTTTATATTTTACATTTAAATATAAAATTTTGTTTTTATTTTTAAATCTCAAGCTTGGGAGGATTCTCGTCAAAAAGTAAGATGTTCTGTAAGTTAAAAATTTATTCAAATATAATTTGTTTGATTTTTCTGTTTTACGAAGATTTCTGCTTCTTGCTGCCTGCTGTACGTTTTTGCCTGCAATATTTGAAAAACATTAACTAAAAATTAAAAGATTCTGGTAAGGATGATAATTTGACAAGACTTAGGGTTTGTTGAAAAATCACATAATAATAAAATAAAAAATAATTTAATCAAGATTTAAAATACGGAATTTTACGTTTTGATTTTGGAAAACTATTAATTTTTGAATTTGCTTAGGCTTAAGTTTCGTTTAGGCTTGAGTTTTGTTAAGACTTAAGTTTTGTTAAGGAATTTTAGCAACTTAATATTATAAAATAGTATAAAACAAAAAGTAAAGAGACAAATATTTTTCATTTTATATTATGCAAAAATCCAAGTAAATATTTTATTTTATTCAATTTTTTCGTGGTATTATAAAAAAGATTAAAAAAATATAATGAATAAATTATATTTTAATATTATTTAAACAAAAACAAATGTTTCTAAACGGTTTTACTATTCATCTAGTTTTTTTTGTTTCCACGGGTTGTGAAATTTTATGTGCATTATATGCGCATATATGCCCATACATAGCTAAAAAAAACGCAATGTGCTTAAAAATGCAGTGTGTTTGAGTTAGGGATGCAATGAGCTGCTCACAAATGCTCAATACCAATTGGTACTCACATATATTTAATTGTGAGTACTAAGCTCAAGCTCAAGCTCACAATAAATTTCAGGCTCTACAGTGCCGGCCGAAAGTAGCCTAGGATTGGAACGCGTTCCGCGCTCCGGGAACGCTTTAGAGAACGCGCGTTCCGGGAACGCGTTCCAAGGATTTTCGATATCCTGGAACGCGTTCTGGCTTTCTCTCGGATCCCTGGAACGCACCCAGAACGCGCTCGGAACGCGCTCCCGGAACGATGCAGGTGGGCGATAGTCGGAACATCAAAGCTGGGAATTGATGTCACAGCCAATCACAGGCTGAGATTTACACCCTTCCCAGGCGCGTTCCTGGAACGCGTTCCAGGAACGATGCAGGTGTTTAATAGGAGAGTAATAAAATTATGAAAAGATGCCAAAACACCTTTTATTACACCCATTCTCACGACCATAAAAGTCAGTCTTGATTTTGATTGAAATATACTAATTTGGAACTGATCAGCAACATTTCATCACAATGCACTTAAATATTAGTTTCAGAATTATTTAGCAAAATAAACAGATTACAGAAATATCAAGAATATGGGAATGAAAACAGTTCACCGCATTTAAACATAGAAAATTGCATATTTCTTTGTGTCAAAAATTTTCCAAAATCAAAAATACAATATTTTATAAAGACATGAATATAAAACATACAAAACAATGTTAAAATAAAACAATTCAGTTATCTAAATCCATGTTGTTTTTTGATTTATTCGCTAATTTTCATTGTTATTTTTGAACGGCCAACTATAATTAAATTTAAGCGCAAACAAATCAAAATCAGAATGCCCTAATAAATAGCATTGTGACTATAAAACTTATTTCCAAAACTATTTTTTCTTTTATACAAGTTATGTAATAAATATTAAAAAACAAAATATATTTGAATAAGTTTAATTTAGTTTCAGCTTAAATAATTGTAATAAACAACATGTACCATAAATCAACAATTTTAAATTTTAACATATATCATTTATAGTTTACACAAGTAAAAAATCGAATGAATTTAAAATTTAAAAAACACTGCAGTTTAAAAATTATTTGGTTTTTTTTAGTGATGAAAATATCATAACCAATTAATGTTTAGGCTAGTGATGTTCCTACCCCCCCAATATCAAGCTCCGGAGATCTGGCCATCTAAAGCGGAGGAAGTTTCGGAGCTAAAACTCCAAAGCTCCGGAGCTTCAAAGTTCTGGAGTTCGAGCTCTGAAGCTCCGAGTCTCTGCCTTTTAATGAGCGATTTATAACTTATTTTAGTTTAAAATACATTTTAAACTATTCTATCTGTATTTGCAGAACTATTTTTATTGTTTTAAATAAGTTTTGAAAAAAATTAGTTTAAAAATTAATTTTGACGAAAGCATTTATGCTATTACTTATTACTTATAAAATTAGGATAAAAATAGAGTGAAGCTTTGGAGCTCCGATGGTGTTTTGGAGCTGCTAAACGAGCAGCTCCCCTCTGAACCTCGGAGCTCCAATTAACATCACTAGTTGGGGCGTTTAGGACGGAAAATCCTTGGCGGGAATTAGCCCCTAATCTGATGAAAATCCTGTCTTAGGACTAGATACATGTATAAGTTAAATAATCAAAGAGACATTATTCGATTTAGTCTTATGATACCGTTTTGTTAGAAACGGGTTAGTAATTTTAACTTTGGTTAAAAATGTTTTGATTTTACACTTAATTTTAAAAAAATGTTATATCATTTTCAAGTGAGCTATAGTAGTAAGTAGAATTTGTAAACCAAATGTCAAAAGTTTGAGACTATCCGGCCCATATGTTTTTATTTTTATTATATTATTGGTAGTTCAAAAAATAAATACAGTTATACAATTTATAAAAAGTATTAATTAAAAAAACACTTAAAAAACATAAAATTTAAATTAAAAAATATGCACTCAAAGAAAGCGGCTATTTTCTACTTTAATTTGATACC
>JASAMX010033815.1:0-25551 GCA_030248175.1 Microlaimidae sp. YZB2_3
TGCTCATAAAGTAAATTTTATTATTAAAAAAGCAAGTATAAGGTAAGTATTATTATTCATTTTCACAAAAAATAACACGAAACGGAAGTAAGTTTTAATTTTTTTATGGATTTAGCTCATATCTCAAATGGATGAACATTTAAAAAAATTTTTTAGGTTAGTTTTTGATAGTTATGGTGTACTAAAATGCGATAAGTATATTTTCCAAAACAAGAAAACAAAAATGAACGACTATTTTTGCTAAAAATTTCACCCCATGTCAAACTAAAAAAGAAAAAATAATAAACAAAAAAAGAACGTTTTCGAAAAAAGAAAAAAAAATAAAAATGTCTACTATCCGTAGGTTGAACCTGTCAGTCGTCACGAGTAGGCCGGAAACTGTACCATGCACCATGCAGCCACGTCAAGCTGTCGCGTAAAACAGACTTATAATCTTTTTTTTTTGAAAATCGATGTGTGTGATACGGTGTGCCTTATTAGGGCCATGGTGCCTAATGGCGCAAACGCCCTAATAAGGGCCTCCTTTTAAAAACAGGGCCCGAATTAGCACACCCGAGTGCCCAAATAGAGCGCGCTCTTATTAGGGGCGCGCCTAATAGGGATAGTTGGACGCGGCGGAATACTGAAGTCACAGATTTTTCCTTTATCATTATGTTATATATATTTTTGATAAATAAATTACTTTTGCTGCCAATTTCGGGATTCGAAATTTTAGAAAAAAATAGTACACCACTTATTTATGTACGAGCTTCATAGTTGTCAACAATCATTAATCATACTTATCCATAATAGGCAAAATCGTTTTTGATTTTGTAGGCTCAGTTTTGTGCGAAATTTTGAAAATTGGAAAATAATTAAATTAATTTTTTTTTTCATTGTAAAATATCCAACATTCTGATAATTTAAAAAATAAAATTTCGAATTCTTTAAAAATACAATTTTCTTCGCTACGCAACGAAACCCCTGAATTTCGGAGATTGGCAATAAAAAAATCAAAATTTCCAGCAAATCGAGTCTAAGATTAAATACTCATATTTCAACTCTTTACTCATTCATCAAATTGTTAATTTGAAACAATTTCTTAAAGCGATAAAAATGGGGAATACTACTTTTTTTTTATTTTGTGAAAAAAGGCTGGAGAATTGAAAAATATCTCGGCGTTTTTCATCGTTTTTTAAAAAAATACATTGTAAACCGCACAAATTTAATTTTGATCGACATTTTTTGTGATGGAAACATTAAAAAATTGAAAACCAAACGTGCGAGTGGTGCCTAATCTACAGAGTGAGGCAGAAACTGCAATGAAATAAACATATATTTAAAAATAGATAAATTTAGTTCCAAATGATACCATAAAAAAATAGATCTGAAAAAACTTTTTTGTTTAACTATTTTAAGATAAAAAAACCAGTTCATAATATGTAGTCTTTTATTAAACACATTAGAATAGCATGTAAAATAATAATAAAAACTAAAAACTGTTCCAATTGTGTTGATGAAAAATGGAAACAAAAGATACGATTTTTGCATATGTGGCTGAAAAACCCCAGACTGTGACGTCAAGTTATGTACTTTCAAATTACGACTTTGACAAAAGGAATCTACAATCAGTTAATTTTTTAATTTTTAACGTGAATTTTTCTTAACGTCAACATATTCTGTGTGGGGCAAAGATAAAAAATTGAGATACGGTGACTTGTTGTGTCGGAAAGTGCACCGAACCATTATGACCTGTTCAAAGCGAAAGCGTCAAACTTTTGGCTTTCAAACCTTCCCCCATTAAGCCTTTTCCCGCTACAACCGTAAAACCTGCGAAAACGACAAGTATAAAACTTTCGTTTTGTGTGGCGGCAATTTTCGTATCACCGTACTGTCTAAAAGTTACCGCGCTAAGCTTTTCGACAATTTACCTACGTTTTACTTCCGTCATAATATATATTTTTTTAGCCTAATTTACAGTGAGCGAGCAATCTCAACGGTTAAAGCTGCAACGGTACAATATACGAATTTTCGCAAGCACGAATCCTGTACGTAATACACTGTATCCGGTGACACAAATCTGTATATTGCCACCGTACCGCTTTAACCATTTCATTGTCTTCCGCTCACGGGGCTATTCGCGCAAAAAAAATTAGGTATGCCGGAAGTATGACATAGGTCGTACCAACGTTTAACGGTTGTAACCGAGGAAAAGGCAACTACGGAAAGAGGTTAAGTAAGACGCTAAACCGCAGAGTACTTCATGAAGCAGATTAAAAAAAGAAGTAAATGAAGCAAAAAAACACTCGGATATATTATCACTCCTCCTTCACATTTTAAGAGATAAATTATTATTCGCTACATTTGAAGTTTATATTCCTAGTACTTTTTATTTTTATTTTTACTTAAATAAAACTTTGACCGTTACTTTTACTTTGACTGATATTAAAAATTCACAAATTGCGTTTACTCTCAATTCTACTCAAAATTAAAATTTTTTAACCTAATTTTTTTATTTTTACTTAAAATATTTTTAAAATGGTTACTTTTTACAACACTCTTTTTAGCTTATCTTAAAAAAATAAAAATTATAACACAGTTTTAGCTAACCGGTTTAATTCTACTTTCCTTTTTTCTCCAACTAAAATATAAAAGAAAAATAAATCTATTATTTTAATTCAACGACATTTTGTGCGTCAGATATTTCTTTGTAATCTTCTTCTTGTTTCGTTTTTATCGAAAAAATCGTTAAAAAGATTTGTACTGTTATTCTCAATAATTTATTATATTTTATTTTATTGTTTATTTTTATCTAACTTTAACCTTAACGTCGCGATTGTAAAACCGCAAGGGATAAAAAAATTTACACACATAATCCAAAAAGTGTTCCGATTAAAAATTTTTTGCAATTTTTTTTTGCGTAAGAAATATGTTTTAAAAATTGCAAAAAATTGGGAAAAATCATATTCGTCTTTTAAACATTGTTTTTAGAGCCTAAGCCTAAAAAAATAAAAAAAATCAAGCAAAACTTAACTATGATAAACTTTTATTTTGAATTATTTGTTTTTAAAGACCAAAACCTGAGTGAGGCGAACCCACAAGAGAACTTTATCGTCATAAATTTATATTTAACGTTTCTAAGTCTAAGCCAAATCTCAAAATCAAGCAAAAATTAATTGTTTGAGCAAAAAATTTTTGTCTTTAAAAAGTACGTTTATAATATCGACCCAAAAATGTTTTGAAAGCAGGTGTTTGAAAAGATGAGTTTTCCGAAGACCGAATTTTTGTAAAAAAACGGCATGTTTTAAAAACGTAATATAGAATGAGTATGTCATCTTTCTGTACCGTCTCATAAAAAAATCGATACAGTCAAAGAGTAGTCCTTGGCTTTGCACTGTAAACAAAAAAAGAACGAAGAATAAAAAAATAATATATTTGCCCTGACAAAAGGACTATTCCATGTAAAACCGATATTTTAACTTAAAATCGCATTTTAGAATTTAAAATTTTTTTTGTTTTATGGCAATTTTTGGTGCTAATGTCCGGCGAGGCAGCCGAAAACTGACAAGCCAGTTGAAAATGGAATAACTGAACCAACATTTAGCGACGATGAAGATTTTGGAAGATGAGATTTTCAGCCGAAGGTATTTTCAAAACAATACTACCTTGCATAACAATAACAATTTTGTGCAATAATTTTTGCAATTTTCGCAATTTTATCATTTTTATATGTAATTAATTAAAGTTAGTACTAATATTCATACTATGCATAGTCTCATGCATAAGCATAGTATAATTCTACGGTTTCATTTCATTTTTCTTTTCCTTTTTTTGTTTTTTTTTTACTTTTTTTCATCAACAATATCTCAAATCTGCGACTTATAATCGCCGCCCAACATAAACTACTATTCTAACAAAATATCAACAAACGTTTGTAAAAAAATTACAAACTGTAAAACATCTTTGTAGCATAAATCAAAACACGTAGACCTCAATATTGTGGCTATTTTTTAGATTTAAGCTTCTGGGAAAAAAAGTAATGAGACAAGTTGTACCCAAAAATTCCCCTTTTTTGGCATGTCCAATTTATGTTATTAAGAATTTTTTTTATTAAGCCTTTAATCGAATTAATATTATTTTTTTATATTACCAAGTGTCTGAAAATTACAAATGTACTTTTATTTTTTTCATCGTAACTACTGTACATTTTAGTTGTGAAAAAATTTTTAGAAAAAACAACTTTATTTAAAAAAAATCAACTTTATCACACTTTTGTTTGATTTTTAGGTTTTGCTTAGGCTTAGTAACAGTAAATCGGTGAAAAACTAAATTTAAATTAGCGTTTTAAAAAGTAAAACAATTTTTCTTGTTCCATGTTTTTTGGCTGTGTCCATGTGACTTTCGAATTTTTAATTTTTTTTGGAATTTTTTGTGTTCTTCGAGACTATTAACATTCGTAAAAACATAGTTTTTAATTTAGTTTGTTAGTTTACGATTTTTTTTCTAACATTTGCACTTGCTGAAAAAGGCCATTTTTTTGGGTATAAATAGGCTGATAACTTTTTACCAATAGCTTAAATCTTAAAAATAACCACAAAAATAAGGTCTGCGTGTTCTATTTAGGTTATAAAAAATGTTTACCAACTTGTATTTACTTTTTAAATCGGTCAAATCGAATTTTGGTACACGTATGGAATTTGTACGGTCAGTGTCCTTTAGTGCTTGCCAAAAATGGCCTTTTTGAGCATCTGCGATTTATGATGTTTAGGAAAAAATTTTGCAAACCGACAAAATGAAATTAAAAACTATGTTTTAACACGAAAATTTTTTTGAAGTTGTTAGACTAATTTATTGTATTTTAAGCCATTTTATACCTATTTTTATCTTATTTTAGCTTTTTTTGTCCCTTTTTTCCCTCTTCTTTTTTTTCTTCTTTTTTTCTCCTTTTTCCTTTCCCCCTGCTTGCCCCCCAGTTTTATTGCCCCCTCCCGTTTCATTGCCCCCTCCCGTTTTAAAAAAGTTGCCCCCATGCCCCCTCCCGTTTTGGAATTGCCTCCCCCACCCAGTAAAACCCCGGTAGGGGGGCAGTGCATAGGTCTGAATATTTGATAAAAAAACAATTTTCGTAACGCAATGTATGTATTTTCTCAGACGCCCGGCTGCTTTTAGCTTTCTTTTAAATTAAATTTTTGTATGGAACAACCAGTTAACAAAACGACCGGTATATAAACAAAGATTTTTTAATAGGTTTAAAGTCACCACATGGCAAATGCGTTAATTCATTATTAGTACCCAAATGTTAACAAATTAGTTCTAGGAAAAGAATTTTAATTTATTTTAGTAGTTATATGAAAAAAAATTCATGCATGCATGCACTCGTATTCATGCATGACAACAGGGACTTATTGTGTGGCTGTTGTAATATTGATCTTGATTTCGCGTAATACTGTCGGGGGCTATTTAAAAATGCAGCTTTAAAACTGCTTCATAACTTCAAATTGAAAATTCTCATATCATATTTTAAAATATTTCAAGTGAACAAATTTTTTGGATCATTCTTAGTTTGTTTTTTTTTTGAATTCCGGTCGGTTTGTAATTTTTATTGTGGTATAGATAGCTTCAAACAAAGCCACTGCCTGCATATCAAAAAAAGTCCGCAGTTGAAAGTTTTTTGAAGTCAATATAATTTTTTCAAAATATCTAACTCAATATATATAAAAATAAATATAATTCCAAATATTTCCTACTACAATTGGTTAATCATAATATAAACAAGGAAAAAAAAATTTAACTGTTAAATTAATATAATTTGTTTAATATCATGATATTTTTAAATACGCGCGTTTTTTGTTAAATGCGAGATGATTTTGGAATTTCCTAACCAAATTAAAACCATGAATAAACAAATTGATCTTGTCCGTATAATAAATAATAATATTGCTATAGTTTTTAGATGGTGCTTAAACATAATGTGGCACGGGAAAGTGGAGGTGAGAAAGGGCAGGGTACAATTTTCTCACCCAGCCTCGAAAATGACCCCTCTAGACGGGAATTCGGCCCCCCCAAAATTACCCGGGATTCCCGTCCAAATCTGACCCATACACCTGGCACGGGGAGTTGCGTCTTGAAATTTTCTGAGAAGGGGTTTCAACCCCCCCCCACTCAAAGTGGGGGAAAAGTTACCTCAATTTTGGAAAAAAATGAGAAAAAAAAGTCTTTAAAATGGCTCTCAACCTCCAAATCTTAAGTTTTGAGGTCAAAATGAATGTTTTTAAGCAAAAGCTCAAAAAATGCAATAAAAAAGGCTTTTTGACCTAAAATTAGCGTTTTTACTTATTTTTCCTTCAAAATTGAAAACAATATGGGTAAAATGTATTCAGAAAAAAACGATATAAGTATTTGTGTTTTCTCGGATTTTAACCCCCCCTAATTTGGGGTTTAACCTTGGACCATGGCCATGTATGATCTGCACCCCTCAAGAAAATTTAGTATAAAAAAAGTACCTAAAATTTTCTTGAGGGGGGAGGGGGGGTCAGATCATACATGGGCAAGTTGGTCCGGAGTGGGGGGGGGTTAAACCCCAAATTAGGGGGGGTTAAAATCCGAGAAACGCAAAATACTTATATCGTTTTTTTTCTGGAGTGCATTTTACCCATATCGTTTTTCGATTTTGAAGGAAAAATAGGTAAAAAACGCTAATTTTAGGTCAAAAAGCCCTTTTTATTGCATTTTTGAGCTTTTTATTGCTTAAAACATTCATTTTGACCTCAAAACTTAAGTTTGGAGGCAGTTAGAAGCCATTTTAAAGACTTTTTTTTCTTCATTTTTCCAAAATTGGGGGGGGGGTTAACTTTTTCTCCCCCCCCACTTTTGAGTGGGGGGGGTTAAAACCCCCTTCTCAGAATTTGGGGGGTTAACCCCCCCCCAACTCCCCCCCCGTGCCCATGTATGGGTCAGATTTCAAATTCTAGAGGGGAGTCAGGGGTAAAAATTTTGGGGGGGGGGGCTGGATTTTCGTCTAGAGGGGGGGGTCCCAAATTTTCGAGGCTAGGGGGGGTGGACCCTACCCTGCCCTTTCTCACCTATGGTTAAACCCCACTTATCAGAAATTGGGGGGTTAACCCCCCCGTGCCCACGTATGCTTAAGCACCATCTAAAAACTATAGCAATATTATTATTTATTATACGGACAAGCTGATTCTGTCCATGGTTTCAATTTGGTTCGCTACAAAATTAAAATCATCTCGCACATAGGTCACCGACCTTCGACGGCTCAGGGGGGGGGTCCACCCCCCGGGGGGTGGAGGTTTTTGAACTCCAGGGGGGGGGTTGTCTGCCCGGGGTGTTTTTTTTGAAAAAAGCAGGGGGGGTGGTCACACCCCGGTTACCATTTTTTCCACCAAAATTGACAATTTTTTGACGAAACTTGACCATTTTTTAAGCATTTTTTGGGATTGTCTAGTGAGGGGGGGTGGTCAAAAATGGGCCTTAGGGGGGGGTCAGGGGTTCAAGGGGTCGCTCGCATTTAACAAGGAAAACACTGCGTATTTAAAAATATCATGAAACTTCAGATTGTAAACAAGTTATATTAATTTAACAGTTAAATTTTTTTTCCTTGTTTATATTATGATTAACCAATTGTAGTCAGGAAATATTTGGAATTATATTTATACTTATACATATTAAATTTAGATATTTTGAAAAATTCACTATTGACTTAGAAAGACTTTGACTGCGACTTTTTTGATATGCAGGCAGTGGCTTTGTTTGAAGCTATCTATACCACAATAAAATTTACAAACCGACCGGAATTCAAAAAAAAACAAACTAAAATGATCCAAAAATTTGTTCACTTGAAATATTTTAAAATATGATATGAGAATTTTCAATTTGAAGTTATGAAGCAGTTTTAAAGCTGCATTTTAAATAGCCCCCGACAGTATTACGCGAAATCAAGATCAATATTACAACAGCCACACAATAAGTCCTGTTGTCATGCATGAATACAATGCATGCATGCATGAATTTTTTCATATAACTACTAAAATAAATTTAATTCTTTTCCTAGAACTAAATTTGTTAACATTTGGGTACTAATAATGAATTAACGCGTTTGCCATGTGGTGACTTTAAACCTATTAAAAAATCTTTGTTTATATACCGGTCGTTTTTTTAAACTGGTTGTTCCATACAAAATTTGAATTTAAAAGAAAACTAAAAACAGCCGGGCGTCTTGAGAAAAATACATTGCGTTACGAAAATTGTTTTTTTATCAATATTCAGACCTGTGCACTGCCCCCCTACCGGGGTTTTACTGGGTGGTGGAGGCAATTCCAAAACGGGAGGGGGGCATGGGGGCAACTTTTTTGAAACGGGAGGGGGCAATGAAACGGGAGGGGGCAATAAAACTGGGGGGCAAGCAGGGGGGAAAGGAAAAAAAAGGAGAAAAAAAAGAAGAAAAAAAAAGAAGAGGGAAAAAAGGGACAAAAAAAGCTAAAATAAGATAAAAATAGGTCTAAAATGGCTTAAAATACATTGAAATAGGCTAAAAACTGCAAAAAAATTTGCGTGTTAAAACATAGTTTTTAATTTAGTTTGTTGGTTTGCAAAATTTTTTCCTTAACATCATAAATTGCACATGCTGAAAAAGGCCATTTTTGGCAAGCACTAAAAGACACCTACGGTACAAATTCCATACGTGTACCAAAATTCGATTTGACCGATTTAACAGTAAATACAAGTTGGTAAACATTTTTATAACCTAAATAGAACACGTAGACCTTATTTTTGTGGTTATTTTTAAGATTTAAGCTATTGGTAAAAAGTTATGAGCCAATTTATACCCAAAAATGGCCTTTTTCAGCAAGTGCAATGTTAAGAAAAAAAAATCGTAAACTAACAAACTAAATTAAAAACTATGTTTTAACAATGTTAATAGTCTGAAGAACACAAAAAATTCCAAAAAAAAATTAAAAATTCGAAAGTCACATGGACCACCAAAAACATGGACAAGAAAATTTGTTTTACTTTAAACGCTAATTTAAATTTAGTTTTTCACCGATTTATTGTTACTAAGCCTAAGCAAAACCTAAAAATCAAACAAAATTGTGATAAAGTTGATTTTTTTTAAATAAGCTGTTTTTCAAAAATTTTTTCACAACTAAAATTACAGTAGTTACGATGAAAAAAATAAAAGTACATTTGTAACTGCCAGACACTTGGTAATACAAAAAAATAATATTAATTCGATTAAAGGCTTAATAAAAAAAATTCTTAATAACATAAATTGGACATGCCAAAAAAGGGGAATTTTTGGGTACAACTTGTCTCATAACTTTTTTTCAGAAGCTTAAATCTAAAAAATAGCCACAATATTGAGGTCTACGTGTTTGATTTATGCTACAAAGATGTTTTACAGTTTGTAATTTTTTTAAAATGTTTGTTGATATTTTGTTAGAATAGTAGTTTATGTTGGCGGCGATTATAAGTCGCAGATTTGAGATGTTGTTGATGAAAAAAAAAGAAAAAAAAAACAAAAAAGGAAAAGAAAAATGAAATGAAACAGTAGAATTATACTATGCTTATGCATAGACTATGCATAGTAAAATATTAGTACTAACTTTAATTAATTACATATAAAAATGATAAAATTGCGAAAAATGCAAAAATTATTGCACAAAATTGTTATTGTTATGCAAGGTAGTATTGTTTTGAAAATACCTTCGTCGGAAATGTCATCTACAAAATCTTCATCGTCGCTAAATGTTGGTTCAGTTATTCCATTTTCTACTGGCTTGTCAGTTTTCGGCTGCTCGCCGACATTAGCACCAAAAACTGCCATAAAACAAAAAAAATTTTAAATTCTAAAATGCGATTTTTTAAAATATCGGTTTTACATGGGTAATAGTCCTTTTGTCAGCAAATATATTATTTTTTTTATTCTTCGTTCTTTTTTTGTTCACACGTGCAAAGCCAAGGACTACTCTTTGACTGTATCGATTTTTTTATAGAACGGTTCCCGAAAAATGGCGTCCGGAACTTTCGATTTCTATATTACGTTTTTCAACATCCCGTTTTTTACAACTCGTCTTCGGAAAACTCGTCTTTCAAACACCTTGTTTTCAAAAAGCTCGTTTTTTGGGTGCGATATTATAAACGTACTTTTTAAAGACAAAATTTTTTGCTCAAACAATTAAATTTTGCTTGATTTTGAGATTTGGCTTAGACTTAGAAACGTTAAATATAAATTTATCACGATAAAGTTCTGCTTGGGTAATTGGGTTCGGCTAAGGCTCAGGTTTTGGTCTTTAAAAACAAATAATTCAATAAAAGTTTATCATAGTTAAGTTTTGCTTGATTTTTAGGTTATGCTTAGGCTTAGGTTCTGAAGACGAGATGTTTAAAAGACGAATATGATTTTGCAATTTTTTGCAATTTTAAAACATATTTCTTACGCAAAAAAAACTGCAAAAACTTTTAAGATCGGAACACTTTTTGGATTATGTGTGTAAATTTTTTTTTACTTTAATTGCTTGGTTTTACAATCGCGACATTTATTTGGCGTTAAAAGTTAATAGAAATAAACAATAAAATAAAATATAATAAATTATAAAATGAGCATACAAATCTTTTTTTAACAATTTTTTGCCAATAAAAAAAACGAAACAAGAACAAGATTAGAGAAATATCTGACGCACAAAAACAAGCTGGTTGAATTAAAATAATAAATTTATTTTCTTTTATATTTAGTTGGAGAAGACCAAAGGTATAAATTAAAGCCCGTTAATTAAAACTGTGTTATAATTTTTATTTTTTAAGATAAGCTAAAAAAATAGTGTTGTAAAAAGTAACCATTTTCGATTATTTTAAGTAAAAATAAAAAAATTAATTTAAAAAATTTTAATTTGAGTAAAGTAAGAGTAAACGCAATTTGTGAATTTTTAATATAAGTAAAGTAAAAGTAAAAGTAACGGTCAAAGTTTTATTTAAGTAAAGTAAAAATAAAAAGTCTAGGGAATATAAACTTCAATGTAGCGATGATAATTTATCTCTTAAAATGTGAAGGAGATGATAATATCTGGTGTTTTTTTGCTTCATTTACTTCTTTTTTTAATCTGCTTCATGAAGTACTCTGCGGTTTAGCGTCTAATTTTTAAAAAAAAAATTAAAAAAAAAACACCCCCACCCAACAAAAAAAAAACAACCCCAAAAAAATACTTAACCTCTTTCCGTAGTTGCCTTTTCCTCGGTTACAACCGTTAAACGTTGGTACGACCTATGTCATACTTCCGGCATACCTAATTTTTTGCGCGGAGTGGTGCCCAGTGAGCGAAGCAAATTGAAATGGTTAAAGCGGTACGGTGGCAATATACAGATTTGTGTCACGGATACAGTGTATTACGTAGGATATTTCATGCTGCAAAAATTCGTATATTGCTACCGTTCAGCTTTAACCATTTCAATTTGTTCGCTCACTGGGCACTATTCGCGCACAAAAAATTATGTATGACGGAAGTAAAACGTAGGTAATGCGAAGAGCTTAGCGCGGTAAGGTTTACGTACGACATTTGTGATACGAAAATACCACCACCGCGAGACGAATGTTTTATCTTTGTCGTTCGCAGGTTTCACGGTTGTAGCGGGGAAAAGGCTTTCATGGGAAGGTTAAAAAGCCAAAACTTGACGCTTTCGCTTTGAACAGTCATAATGGTTCGTCGTTACTATGACACAACGAGTCACAAGCGTCATAATATACTGGTAACGCTGATTTTTTTATCTTTTACCACACAGATACTGTTAACGTTAAGAGTCAAATTCACGTTAAAATTTAAAAAATTTAACTGATTGTGACTCCTTTTGTCAAAGTACGTAATTTGAAAGTACATAACTTGACATCACAGTCTGGGGTTTCAGCCACATATGCAAAAATATATCTTTTGTTTCCATTTTCATCAACACAAATTGGAACGGTTTTTAGGTTTTATTATTATTTTACATGCTATTCTAATGTGTTTTAATAAAAAATTCGTGTACAATATGAACTGGTTTTTTTATCTTTTAAAAATGAGTTATACAAAAAGTTTTTTAGATATATTTTATGGTATCATTTGAAGATTAAAATTTATCTATTTTTAAATATATGTTTATTGTTCATTGCCGGTTTGTCTGCCTGCACTCTGTAGATTAGGCACCACTCGCACGTTTGGTTTTCAATTTTTAATGTTTCCATCACAAAAAATGTGCCAATCAAAATTAAATTTGTGCGGTTATGATGTGTTTTTTTAAAAACGAGTGAAAACGCATATTTTTTCAATTCTCACCTTTTCACAAAATAAAAAAAAGTAGTATTCCATTTTATCGCTTTAAGAAATTGTTTCAAATTAACAATTTGATAAATAGGTAAAGATTAAAATATGGTATTTAATCTTTAATATTAAACTGATTTTGCTGAAAATTTTAATTTTTTTATTGCCAATCTTCGAAATTAGCAGGGTTTGGTTTGCCCATAGCGAAGAAATGTAATTGTATTTTAAAGATAAAATTTTATTTTTTTTAATTATCGGATGTTTTGGATATTTTACAAATTTTAAAAAAATAGGTTAATATTTACAATTTTCAAAATTTCACACAAAACTGAGCCTACAAAATAAACAATTTTTCCTATTAGATGATAAATATATAATTTAATGATTGTTGACAAGTATGAAGCTCGTACATAAATAAGTGGTGTCCTATTTTTTTTCTAAAATTTCGAATCCGAAAAAAGTGGCACAAAAGGTGGTATTATCAAAAATATATATAACATAATGATAAAGGAAAAATATGTGACTTCATATATTTCTCAGCCACATTGACTGCTCCTATTAGGCGCGCCCTAATAAGAGCGCGCTCTTATTTGGGCACTCGGGTGTGCTAATTAGGGCCCTGTTTCTAAAGGAGGGCCCTTATTAGGGCGTTTAAGTGCCCTCATTAGCACACCATGGCCCTAATAAGGGCGCGCCCTAATTAGCACACATCGATTTTCAAAAAAAAAGATTATTTATAAGTCTGTTTTACGCGACAGTTAACGTGGCTGCAATGGCTCAGTGGTAGTATTTCGGCCTATCAGTGAGCAAGTGACGGGTTCGAAACCTACGGATAGTAGACATTTTTTATTTTTTTTTCTTTTCAAAACATTCTTTTTTTTGTTTTATTATTTTTCTTTTAGTTTAACATGAGTAGCACAGCAAAAAAATAGTCGTTCATTTTTGTTATTATGTTTTGGAAAATATACTTATCGCATTTGGTACACCATAACTATAGAAAACTAACCAAAAAATTTTTTTAAATGTTCATCCATTTAAAATATGAGCTAAATCATAAAAAAAATTAAAACTACTTCGTTTAGTGTTAGTTTTGTGAAAATGAATAATAATACTTACCTTATACTTGCTTTTTAATGATAAAATTTACTTATGTATTAAAAAAATGCGAATGGTCTTAATTTTAAAGAAAAAGCATAAGGGAACACGGAACAGTTGTTTTTTTAAGAAAAATTATTTTACTACGAGGGTCCTATTTATTTGAGGTCATAACATTATTTTCGCGAAAAAAAAACTTCATACCTTTTCGGGTTAAACAAAAAATAAATTTGAAAGCTAAACTACTCAATTGTTATGGAGTACGAAATGCAAGTATAAATTCCAAAAAAACAATAACAAAAATAAAGGACTATTTTTTTTGGTGGGTTACTTATGTTATAATAAAGGAAATAATGAACCAAAAAATAAGATTAAAAATTTTTGAAAAAGAAAAAAAATACAAAAGTCTACCATCCGCAGGTTTCGAGCCCGTCACTTGCTCAGTGGTTGGCCGAACCACTACCACTGAGCCATTGCAGCTACCCTAACAGTCGCATAAAACAGACTTATAAATAATCTTTTTTTTCGAAAATCAATAAGTGTGCTAATTAGGGCGCGCCCTTATTAGGTCTATGGTGTGCTAATAAGGGCGCGTTATAATAAGAGCGCTTACACGCTCTAATAAGGGCCCTCTATTTAGAAACAGGGCCGTAATTAGCACATCCGAGTGCCCTAATAAGAGCCCGCTCTTATCATTAGGGCGCGCCCTAATAACAGCAGTCAATGTGTCTGAGAAATATATGAAGTCACATATTTTTCCTTTATTATTATGTTATATATTTTTGGTATTATTACCAGAAATTTATTACTACCTATTTGAATCTTATAATGGAGAAAATTTTCTTTTGAGTTGTTGTAGAATAGATTCCCTCATTACAGATCTCCCCCCTCAGAATATTTATTCCCCCCTGTGTTAAAGCATACAGCGAAAATTTGCATAAAATTCCAAACAGAGGGGAAGATTTATTCTGGTGTTCACTCTAGAATTAATTTTCGCCCTTGAAATAAATCATGTAACAAGTATTTGCATATTAAAAACAACATCCATTTTTTTCTATTTTCCCATCATTTCGTTTGTTTTCTTTTTAATCAAAAAATTCATAAAAAAAACTCGAGGTTTCATATTAAAGAATTGGTGATAAACACTAAACAAATATATTTTATGTCAAGAAACAGTTGAGATGTCCGGAGTATTTAAAAATCCTGCTTTTTTGAAATAAACACTTTTTGAATATTTCACTTAAAGTAAGAATTTCGATCGTATAAGGTGCCCGGAAAAAATACATTCTGCAAAATATCTTCAGAAAGAATGTCTTCTGAAAGACTTTTAAATTCTCAACTCAAGAAAAATTTTTTCCTAAACCTAAGGAAAACCTTAAAACACAAGCTAAAACGACATAAAAAAGTTTTAAAAAAGCTTTAAAATTTTTAATAATACTGAATAATTTACTACTGAAAGACGATATTTTTTCCGGAAGATATTTTGCAGAAGGTATTTTTTCCGGACACCGATTCATCCTGGTGTTTAAATCAGAATAGATCTTCCCGTGGGAATAACTATTCTGAGGGGGAAGATCTATTCTGGCGTAAATCAGAATAAATCTTCCGGGGGGAAGATCCATTCTAGGGCGCACTAGAATAAATCTCCCGGGGGAAAAAATAGGGGGGAAGATCTAGTCTGCGACACCGGCCCATATTTTCATTGATCCCGCTTAGATTGATCTACGACAAGACGGTCCCAAGGGGTAAGACACGACGGTCCCGAGGTGCGACACGACGGTCTCGCGACACAACGGTCCCGAGTACATAATGCGTCTTCTACAGCTGGAGACTATGTGAAGTTTTCAATAAGAAAATGCGCGTTTTTCTACCTGCTATTACCATGAAGTTTTAACGTATAGAGCTTCTGAATTTTGTTTTAAAAAATAAACATCTAATATAAGTACTTTTTTAGCAAGGCACTAAAAATACATTCTGCATAATATCTTCAAAAACAATATATTTGGAAACGTTTTTAAATTCATAAAAAAAGAAACAAAACCTTTGTTTTTCCAAAGTCTAAGCGAAACTTTAAAATCAAGCTAAAAAACAAAAAAAAATCTTTTATAAAAATGACTATTAGTTTATTTCTTTATAAAGAAGATATTTTTTCTAAGATATTTTGCAGAAGGTAAATTTTCCGGACTCCTATGTATATACCGCGCCGCATATTTAAAATGATCGTTTTTACTTGTATTAATTGTTATAGTAAACAATTTGGTAACTGTAAATAAGATCGTATATTATTTTACAAAAAATAAGTAACTAAAGTCATAGCATTTACGGCATATAGTTTATTCTGTTAAATGTTAGCAGCAGTCGTTTATTGCA
This sequence comes from Microlaimidae sp. YZB2_3, assembly GCA_030248175.1. Taxonomy (NCBI): domain Eukaryota; kingdom Metazoa; phylum Nematoda; class Chromadorea; order Desmodorida; family Microlaimidae; species Microlaimidae sp. YZB2_3. The sequence goes on from JASAMX010033815.1 coordinate 15,750, forward strand.
TTAAAACAAAATTAAAGTAAGTTTAATTAATAAATACAAACAGATTTAGATGATTTAAAGACGATAAATCGAATTTCGAAATTTCAAATTGAAACAAAAAGTTAACTTTAAAAAGTATGAATAATAATGTGTTTCAATTTTTTTTAACTTAAGATGGTAAAATTTTTAAAATCATTTGTCTATTTTTATTTTTTTAATTTAATTGGTTTGCGGGCTTTTTAATGCTGTAAAAATATTGTTTTTCTCAAGGTTGCAACAGTAGCATTGCAAACGCATTCTTTCAGGAAAGTTGTGTCGTACCCCCTCTCATTCTTGTTCCTGGGACCGTCGTGTTGTACCTCTCGCCTCTCCGGACCGTCGTGTCTGAGGACCGTCGTGTCGCGCTCCCCGCTTAGATCCAGCTGCACAATATTGATTTTTTAGCAAATTCTTCTTGCGCACTATAAAAAGCTTGGCTTTTTGTTCAGTTTCTTTAGGTGAGCAAAAATCATTGTTTTTTAATCGTTATAAAACAAAAATCATTGTTTTTTAATCAAAACGATTGTTTAAACAATATGTTTAAACAAGCTTAAAATTTTAAGTTTTTATAGTTTAATCGACTATATTAATTACAAAAACGTTTTTAAATTATTAATTTATTTATAAAAAATAATAATATATAGGTTTTATTAAACTAAAGTTAAAATCCATCAGGCTGAAATTTGGGCCTAAACGCTCGCCGTCAGGAAGAAAGAAAGAATGAATGCGCGAGAATAAAAATAATAAGAAAAGTTTTTAGAGATTATGTAACCAATTATTGTTAAGTTGCGTCAGGTGTTTCTATCCACGTGATCTTTTCTCGAAGAACGAGTGGTTACTTTACCACCTAGTTATTTTTACCCTTATAGAATTCATCTTTAGACTTGATTTTTTTTGAAGTTTTCTATTGATAATTTAATTTAGCACATGATAGTGTTGTGATAACTACTTAAGTAGTTAACTACTTAACTACTTAACTAGCATAATTTTGGCTAACTACTTAACTACCTACTTTCTTTTCTAAAAGTAGTTAACTACCTACTTAACTACCTACTTTCAAAAAATAAAGTAGTTAATACAAGTAGTTAACAAAGTAGTTACAAACTAGGCAGAAAGTAGTTAGCTAAGTAGGCAAAATGTAGTTGGCGAAGTAGACATAAAGTAGTTAGTAAAATGAACAGTCAAATAGTTATTGTTTTTACACGAACAATCAATATCTGGGGGTGGATATACACCAAAAACTTACAGCTGTTTAAAACAGAATGTGGTGATTGTGACATATGTATTTATTCCCAGTAATTTGCACGCGCTGAGTGTCCTTAATAAAAATCCATATCAGGGGCCTATTTCGTAAAAATTACCTGTAGTTATTTTACGGCTGTAAATTAATAAACGCATATTTTTCTTTTGTATTTTTAATTAAAAAGTATATTAAAAAAATTGCGTTTAGAATTAAAAAAATTACATGTCTGTAAATTCCGTAAATTCTACAGTTACGTACGTTTTTTTTTATTAATAAAATAAGAAGAAATTAAATGCGTTTATTAATTTACAATTACAGAAATCTTTATGAAATAGGCCCCTGGACACTCAACAGTGGTTTTATACACAAGGTATGCTTTATAATTTTGAAACCATTTTAAAATGCAGCAATGCTTTGATTAAAGTTTAATAGAGATTACCTCATCAAATACATTGTTAAAATAAATTATAATAAGACAAACTTTTATATTTAAAAAAAAAAACAAAACTCTGTTTGTTTTTTTGTTTGTTTTTATTTAATTTGGTGTAAAGTACTATGCATTTTTCATTTTTTAATTAAAGTTTTAAAATTTAAAAAGGCAAAAAAATTTAATCTTTTTAAATAATATATTACACATATTTATTAGGATTCCAATGTATGGTTTAAAAAAATAGTTTAGTTAACCTACACAACTCTTTTAAAAATTTTTGAAAATTAAAAAACAAATAAAAAAAAAAAACCGTTAAGAAAATATTTTGAAAGCAATCATTATTTTGTTTTAAAATGAATACTAAGCTTACTATCCCACTTCCATTGTCCAACAAGATGATATTATATAAGACAAACAATCTCCATACATTTTTTCTTTGTAATCTACCCCAAGTCAGTTTTTAAAACCAAAAAAAAACGGTTGTGTGTTGTGTGGAATTATTTTAACCGTTTAACTCATAAATCTTGTCCTTTGTGTCTTTGGGTCAATATCCTACCTATGTTATCTGAGAAAAATTTAAAATCCAAGCAAAAAATAAAGCAAATGAGGTTTTTGCAAGTAAACCTTGAAAAATGCTCTAGTAAAAAAGCAAAAAGCTAATAATTTGACGGCAAGTTTAGATATATATGCTAATTCTAACCCATCAACACCGTTATACAATAAACGGGGTGAAAAATACAAAACTTTTTTATATAAGTTTGCAAACTACGCCAGCAAAACATAAGTTAACTTAACTATAAAATATTTTTCTGCTAAACTTCCTGAATTTCAACTATAATGTATTCTTTGTCTAACCGTCTTATAAGCAAGGTAAACATAAATTACTGCCAAAAAACCAATAAAATAAGGAAATATTAATTATTAAAGGTGTGACAAAGTTTTTTTTCGATTAAGAATTTAAATATTTAGTTCTACCAAGACTTTAATATAAGTATACATTTAGTACAAGAATTAACTACTTAACTACCTACTTAACTACTTACTACTTAACTACCTAGTAAAAAAATTTCATGTAGTTAACTACCTACTTACTACCTACTTGTGATCTTGTTTAACTACTTAACTACCTACTTATAATTTTAAAAGTAGTTAACTACCTACAACCTACTTAACTACCTACTTTGATTTTTGGCTAACTATCACAACACTAGCACATGAATTATAAGAGTATTAATAACATTAATTTTTGAAGTATTTTGTGCGATAATCTTGCCATGTCGTATACTTCTGTTTGTATCCGGGCTCAGAAGTTAATCCGCTAGTTTTTCTCCTGAACTTCTTTTTTGTACCCTTATGTATAAGTAAAAGCGTGCCTGCTATTGCTACTACAGACGTCATAACCTCTTTTAGCTATTTTATTAGTGTGTTAATGTAATCTTATATATTTTCACGACTAATAATAAATAAATACAAAATGATTTGGCGCCACAGTCACAGCAGTCAGACAATAACGGAGACATTTTTTTTGTTCTTTCTTCAGACAATAACAGAGACATTTCTTTTGTTCTTTCTTCGCGAAAAAACTTTTGTAACCCCGTCAATTTTTTTTGTTTTTTTTTTTAAATTTAACATGAAATTATAAATGAATTAAAACGATATTAAAAACCCTAAATATTTTGAAAAAAAAGCTAATAATGTAATATTTGTTCTCATTTAACTTTATTTCTTTGTGTTAAATGTACTTCATAAATATATTTTTTCACATTTTCGAACATTTTTAAATATACTTTTTAAATCGCTGTTTTTTATATGTCGCATTGTTCCAAAAATTTTATTTTTAATGTTAGTTAATTTTTTTTGTAGTTTTAAAAAAGTAACATGACAAAATTATTTAAAACCCAACTTATTTATTCGATTTATGAGTGCAAGTTTTAAAAGAAGTTATAGGCACCTTGCACTGGAACTCGGTTTATACATAAAGTATGCAATATACATAAGTGTCACCATAATTGATAATACCCCACCTTAGTATGCAGATCAACCGATCGAAATTTCGCGCGCTTTCGATCGCCTCATCTGCATACTACGAAAGATAAGTAGGAGATACGGTAATTATCCATTATGGTGACGTTTATGTATATTGCATACTTCATCTATAAACCGAGTTCTAGTGCAAGGTGCCGATAATGTGTTACAATAATTATTAGTAAAAGGCTTTTGCGTCGGAACAGCCTTTGAGCCCAGCCCAGAGCCAGGTGTTTGCGCCGCGCTTAGATCTAACTTCCCCTTCTTAATCTAACGCATCGTCACCTTTTTTAAGGTTTCGAAAAATCGTTACGTAACAGCTGTAGATCTTAAAATTGTTAGATCTAAGTTCCCGTTACCTGCAATGTTGTTTAATTATTAATTATTTATTATTCATTTTTTTCTTGCTGATCTGCTCGTTAGTTTTGCCGCACAATTGAACGTGTACTTAAAATGCATGTGCAGGCTTCTGTCACCTTATTTTTACTGAGCAGTTTTCTTTAATAGGTAAACCAGACGTGGATGGTCCTGTTGTACAGTAAATAAAAACTGATATGTGATAACAAAGCCAACATAACAATGCCCTTTATCATGCACGATTTACGATCTTCAATTTATATTAACCAAGTTTTTAACTATATGGTTTTTATAAATATCAATAACGTAAACATTTTGATTGGTCACCATTTGGCCCCTAGTTTTTATTCACTGAACAACTGCATTAGTCAGTTGGGCTTGCCTTTAGTTTTACTTGATAATCTTATACAAAAAAGTTTTACTTTCCCCTCGGTAATTGATTCTTTGTTATCTATTTCGTATCCTTTGAACCACAAAATTAAGTTCGTAAAGTCAAGAATATGCATAAGAAAAAAGAATGCCCGACTGTCTGTTAAAGAGTTGTTCAAATTATATGTAGGAAGATTATTCCACAGTGTAGATTTTGTATCTCGTTGAAATAAAAATTTGCGAACGCAAAACTCCTAGATGAAGTTTTTCAACATACCACACTGTCGAATAATTCAAATTAGTTAAAATATTCACGTTTTAACAATAAAAACCATTTATACGTCTGATGCAACAAAAAACCCAGAATATTTGACAACATTACGTGGACAAAAACTAATCTGGGGGGCCGGTAACTCAAAACTTTAGGGGGTTCTCTTATTTGTAGGCACCCATAAAAAATTGGCTTATCTCGTCGCATTAAAATGGGAACGGGACACGAGGGTACTGAACACGAAAGTACTGGGCTTAAAAAAATTGCGTTCACCATAACCTCGCAGCAAAATCGATTCATTATGCAAGGTGGAGGACACGAGGGTAATGACGAGCGAAAAACATAACCTTCCCGCATAAAACGGGATAAACTTATTGCATAACAATAGTTTGTTTTACTTAAAAATCATTTAGTTTGTTTGATTGACTTAGTCTATAATAGTAATTGTGAGTCTTCTATCCATGCTAATAATGGGAAAGCTAACAACAACAACAACAAAATATATGCTGTTGACCCTGTTGATAACCGCAAAATTACAATTCTTATTCAAAAGCCTAAAAACAATAAAACCGAGTCCTGTAATAAATCAAAGTGTTCAATGTGTCCCTTTATTAACAATAATATCACTGTTACTTCTTATGCTACTCAAAAAGACATTTTGTGCAATATTAATCAAACATACACTTGTAATACTAAAAACGTCATATATGCCATAACTTGTAAAAAATGTTCAATGCAATATGTTGGTGAAACTAATCGCAAATTAAAAACTCGATTTAGCGAACATAAATATGACGTGACTAAAAATATTAAAAACAGCTTTCTAGTAAAACATTTTAACCTAAAAGATCATTCTGTACAGCATATGTCAATACAAATTTTAGAAAAAATTGAAGGACCTAAAAACATTCTGATAGAACGAGAAGATTTTTGGATACGTGCTCTCAATTCAGCTTTTCCTTTTGGACTGAATGACAAAATCAAAGGATATGGTATTATATCAACAAGCAAAGACCCTAGAAACTCCAAAAATAATCCATATTTCAGCATAAAATTCCCTAGCTTACAACAAAATCGTAAACGTAAAAATAAAAAAAGAACTAACAACAAAGTTAATAATAATCTTATAGATGCCATTATTAATTATGTTTCTCAAAAAGATATAACTTCTAAAAAAATATATCAAACATTTGCAGCTATATCCATACGAAACTTCAAACAGATCTTGGAACATATAAACTCAATAAAAATTGCTAATCATATAAAACTTGCTATTTTTGCCATGGCATCTCTAAGATTTAAAAATACAAACAATAAGGACTTAGATAATGCTAGTATAAATAAAAGAAAAATTATGTATATAAAAACACCATTTGTAAACAAGGGCTTGGACTTAATAAAATTTCCCAATATCTTCAAGGACCAAAAGTTTCTCTCTCTTATTCCAATTAATAAATTAGCTTTACCCAACATTAAAATTGTCTATCAATATAATAGTGGTCTAGGCAAAATTATCTGCAATTATAACAATTTTCTTAAAAATCTTAACTTAGATCTCCTTGCTGAACTGCTTAATAAAACGTGTGAATGCTCAAAATCAACATATTGTGATAAAAACTTAGGACACATAATTGGAGGAGACATCAACTTAATTAAGGACAAAAACTTGCAAAATATATTTAATAAAGGATCAAAATTCAGATTAACTAAACCTTATGACTGGAATGAAGTTAAAAATGCATGCAAAGCAACAATAAAGGACTGTATCTTACGTATCACTCATAAATATAAAATTAATAAAGATAACCTAAACACTTTTCAAACTTACTTTCAAAATGTAGTAAACAACAGAATAAAATTTTGGGAAAATAAATATACATCTAAAAATTACAATGAAAGCAAATTTATTACTGAAAATTATATACGTAAAAAATGTAAACCTCTGCAAGATAAATTTGTAATTACTACTGCTGATAAAGCAAATAATAATTTCGTCTTTATATGTAAAAAACTCTATGCGATACTAATGTGTAAAGAATTTGGCATGGTTCTCACTAATAATAAATGGAGTATTCAAGGAAATCAAGTCTACAAACCAATTACAGACAAATCAGAATCAACCATAATTAAAATGCATCAAAACATTACAGAGGCTTTTAATTGTATACTTACAGATGATTGTAAAACCATACCGCTTATGTTTGGTAACGCTAAACTTCATAAAAATCCCATCAAACTTCGATTTATAGCAGGAGCAAAGAAATCAAGTACTAAACCTATCTCAATACTTCTTGGAAGAATCCTTACATTTTTGGAGGAACATTTTAAAAACTACTGTACATCACTACAAGATAAAATTGGAACAGTTCACTGGTCAATAAAAAACAGTATTCAAGCAATTGAAAAGCTTACTGAACCAGAAGACGTCAATGAAGTGTTTAGTGGAGACTTTAGTACTTTATATACAAATTTTTCTCATGATATTATTTATGAAAACTTATTTCAACTTGTAGATCTTCTATTCTCAAATTCTAAAAAACAATATTTGGCCGTAGGCTACTCTAAAATTTTCTACACTGATTCACTAACCACAAAAGCGGATTTATTCTCCAAAATACAAATCAAAAATTTAATAAAGTCTGTAATTGACAACTGCTACATAAAATTCGCGGGTACAATCTTTAAACAAGTATCAGGCATCCCTATGGGTGGAAATGCATCACCACAAATAGCTGATCTTTCGCTTTCATTTGCAGAATTCAAATATCTGAAAGCACACCCTGCCCACCGAAAACTTTTAGCTAACACCTGTAGATATGTGGATGACATTGGCTCATCAAACTGCAGTGACTTTATGAATATTAGCAAAAACATTTATCCAGTATGTCTGCCTTTAAACGACACTTCCATTGGAAAAAAGGAAATACATTATTTAGATTTAACAATAAAAGTTATTAATGGTCAGCTTGACATTGATGTATATAACAAAACTTCAGATTTTGATTTTAAAGTATTAAGATATATTCATAAAGATAGCAATGTATCCAATTACCTATCACTTAATGTGCTTTTTTCACAATTTGTTAGATTTGGTAGAATTTGTTCAACCAAAAAATATTTTTTGGAAAAAATCAATGAAATATTTAATACATACAAAAATCTGGGTTTCATACATACAGAAATTAATAATACCTTCATAAAATTTTGCATACGCTATAAATCGTTGGTTTCAAAATTTGGTATAACAAATAAAAAAGATGCAACAAAAATGCTAAAATACATTATAAACCAAAATAAATCATAATATATAATTTTTTAAACTTTTTAATTGTTAAAATTTTCTTTTCTATTTTTTTAAAAATTTTGCATAAACTATTTGGTTTATTTACAACTTAATGTAAGTTAGCATTTCAAAATATAACAAATTTACCATAAACCATCCATTTATAATATTTTATTTTATTTCATTTTAATGTTTATAATATTAAAAAATTTCTAAACTCCTTTTCTAACTAGTAACTTTTAACTATAATAAATAAATAATCAGTCACAGTTTTTGTCTTTTTATTAATATGACTCATTATATTTACCCTTCGTTTAAAAATTAACATATATGCAAATAAATTGAGTCACAGTCACCATCCCTGCGTAACTCTGACATTTTTTACAACATCAATAATCAAGAGCCAAGAAGTCAACAAAAATCAAACATATCATAATTTCCGCACTTCTCAATCACGCTGCAACTTGTACCAGGGACTCATTATTTCAACACTTCAAAGTAAAATAGTAATAAAACAATGCACAGTTGTGAGAAATCCTAGCACCTGTTATTCACAATTCACCACTCTGGCTATACTGCCAAAAACCAGTTCCAAACAAACTTGCCAGGTCAAACAAAAAGGACCCTTGTCAGTGTCGTTATCAAAGTTGAAGAAAGAAAAAATGGTGTTTTAAAACAACTACAAAAAATGTAAAAATTCTGCAGCATAAGGTAAGCTAGTTTATTTTTATAATATTTACATTTCTTTAAATTAATATTATAACAACAAAAATGCATTAATTTTTGCAACACCAAAACTTTAAAAATTTGCTTTATACATTTAAATAAGCAAATAAGTGTTTTATTTTTAAAACAAGTTAAACAAAAATTATATTTTTATTAAAAATTGTGTTTTTAAAATTTCTTTATGTTTTGTTTTTTTTTAAAAAATAAATGAGACTGGCGACAAAACTTAAACTTTTAAGAAATTTAAAACTTCTCAAATTTGAAAATAAAAATTTAAAAAGGCTATCTCATATTACATAACTCATTATTACAATTTACTAAAAAACTTCATCCTTACCAACCAACTTTATATAAACAATAAACAGAGCGCAAAATTTTTACATATTTTATGTTAAATAAAACTTTTATTATAACAAAAACCAAAAAATTTATTATTTCTTAAAAATTATTTTTATATAAAAAATATATTATAATAAGTATTTAAACAGGCATTACCAACCAAAAATAAAAAAAATATAAATAAAAAAAAAATATGTATAGCAAATATCACAATAACCTAATAAAACTAATTTATCATAATTTTGGTATTTTTTTTAACTAAACACAAAATATTCATTTAAAAACAATAAATAATGTACTTGTGTTTGTTATTTTACAATTTCTTGTTTTGTAAAAGTTTGATGAGAAGAACTAGCTGATGAGTCGAACTTCTCCTTGGGCTTGTCCAATAACCTATTCTAGTTAAAGTAAAGCGACGAAATAGGTTATTATATTAGTTAGCTTAATTATAAATTGTTCTCTTAAAACCTTAATAATTTTTTTAAAAAGTTGGTTTTTATGAAATAAAATAAATAGCTAACTAATAATATAGTTGTTTATTTGTTACTAACATAAAATCAGAATACTGCGCTACTAACACTTTGTGTATATATGTTTGTTTAATATTGCTACATCTGACTTAAAAAAAAACCAACGAGATTTAAACACTAAATTGCCTCTTACAATGTTTACTCATTAAAAGTCACATAACCCAAAAATCAAATTAAAATCTATTAATTAATTTTTAAATAAGAAAACTTA
>JASAMX010033816.1:0-20878 GCA_030248175.1 Microlaimidae sp. YZB2_3
TATGTAGTTCTTGGTTCAGTTACATATACTGACGACCGCTTCATTACCCCTGAAATGGTCGGATGGGGGTAAAATTAAGGATAGTGGTTGGGTGACGGCGCCCCCCCCCCCCCAAAAAAAATGGTCGCCAGATAGTAAAATTCGGGGGTTTTCAGAGGCTAAAAATTCAAAATTTTCTAGCGCCTTGCTAATCGCTCGGCGCCAAACTTTAAAATAGTTTTGGTATGATCACAATTGACCCCCAAAAACGAAAAATATTTTCCAATTCGTTTCGCTCAGCAGTCAAGTTCGATACTATGCGTATGCATATTTCTTGCCATAATGTTATTGAAAAAAGTACAAAAATTTTAATAAACAATAAGTACTACACATTAAGCAAAACAAACATAGGTGTTTTGGGGGGAGAGAGGGGTCCACCCCCCCCCAGAGCCAAAATTTCGCCGCCCCCCCTAGAAAAAATCCAGGCCCCCTTCCCGCTAAAGCTCGCGAGCGGTTCGGCCTGACCCCCCTAGCGAAGTTGACCCCCCTCCCGACCAATTTGGAAGCATAGGTCACCGACCTCCGACGGCTAAGGGGGTCCACACCCCGGGGTGTTTTCATAGATGTTTTTGGTCGGGTCCGCTCGGGGGGGGGGTCCACCCCCGGGTGGAAGGCCAAAATTTTGGGGGGGATCCAGGGGTGCCGGACCCCCCTGGCTCCTTTTGTGGGGGTCGACCCCGGGTGCCAAATTTCGAATTTAGGGAGGTCAGGGGGGTCCAATTTTTTAACAAAATTTTTTTAACTCAATAATTTAAGTGTTTTTAGGTTTAATATTGAATTTTATGTACTAAAACAGCCTATTTAGGCCTAAAAAGTGTTAAACACTGTTTTTAACTAAAAAAACGTGTTTTTGACAGTAAATAAAAAAGTATACTTCCAAATTGGTGGGGGAAGAGAGGGTAGGCTTCAGCTAGGGGGGGAGGGTAGGTCGGACCGCTCTGAGCTTGGGGGGAGGGGGGGGCCCTGGATTTTTTCCAGGGGGGGTCCAAAATTTTGGCTCTAGGGGGGGGGTGCACCCCTCTGTCCCCCCCCCAAAAACATCTATGGGTGTTTTGGTTTTTGACCTCTAGGGGGAGTGTTAGGGAAGGTGTTTTTTTTTCAAATCAAGTCTTTAGGGGGGGTGTTAGGGGGTTTTTTGGTCTTTATAGAGGGGGGTTTGGGTGGTCTGGGGGAGTGGGCCTTAGGGGGGGGGGGAATGTCCGGTCTGAGGTCTTAGGGGGGGTGCCACCCCCCATCGGTGACCTATGTTTGGAAGTATAATTTTTTATTTACTGTTAAAAACACTTTTTTTTTGTTAAAAACAGGGTTTAAATACACTTTTTAGGCCTAAATTAATAGGCTGTTTTAGTATAAAATTCAATATTAGACCTAAAATCACTTAAAGTATTAATTTTAAAAAAACTTTGTTAAAAAAATCGGACCCCCTGAAATTTAAAATCTCGCACCCGGGGTTGACCCCCTAAAAAGCCAGAAGGGGTCCGGACCCCTCTGAACCCCCCAAGAAATTTCGGTCTTCCACCGGGGGGTGAGGTGGACCCACGCCCTAGCGGACCAAACCATAACAACCTATGAAAACAAACAATCATATTTGTTTGGTTTGTGCATATACTTTTCCCCCTCCTAAAATTTCCAACCGCCTACAGCAATGGCTTGCTTTTTTTTTCGTTTTTCTTTTTCTTTTAATAATATTTAATTTAACAGAATTAATATTTTACTAAGCATAGTCTATGCATAGTTTAATTCTACTGTTTCATCATTTTATTATTCTTTTCTTTTTTTCCATCAACAACATCAAATCTGCGACTTAATCGCCGCCAACATAAACTACATACAATTCTAACAAAATATCAATGAACATAGCTATCTGAAATGACTTTAAAGGCTCAAAAAGAGCGCTTATTTAAGTCAGTTTTAAAACTTCCTGTATGCATCCAAAGAATCGACAGTTACTTGAAGAGATGAGAGTAGATTGTTCCAAGGTATAACCACCCTATTTGCAAAAGAAAATTTCCTTGCATTAATTCGGCTATCTTCAACTGCCAATTTAAAGGGATGACCACGGGTGGGCTGCAGGTTAAACTTAAAAAAATCATTAGCTTGCAAATTGTTTAAGCTATGTATAATTTTATTTAAAGCACTCATATAAATCAGTTTTGTCTCTCCTGTCCTTTAATCTTTCTAAACCTAGGTAATCCAGTCTTTGTTCATAACCAACAGGTACCTAACAACTTGCATTTATAAAACAACCCCTTAGTGAAATTTTGTTGCACATTTCCAAAATTTTTATGTCAACCGCTCCGCTACTAGTTTTATTCATAGGTGAGAAAGGGGGAGGGCAGGGTGCGGTCCACCCTACCCCTAGCCTCGAAATTTCGGGACCTCCCCTTAGACGAAAATCCAGGGGGCCCCTCCCCCCAAATTTCCGAATTTTTTACCTCTGACCCAGCTCTAGAATTTGAAATCGGACCCCCCCCCCTCCCCCTCGGGAAAATTTTAGGTACTTTTTTAATACTATTTTTTTCCAAAAACATGATTTTGTAACACATATTCATGTTTTTACACCCTTTTACACTAGAATATCGCTTTTTATTCAATAAAATGTAGTATTATCTTATAAAAAGAACAATTATTAAAGTTATTATGGTTCAAAACTGGTTTGCTTTGGACACCCGACCCCACCTGACCCCTTTCTAGATTTCGAAATTTTGCACCCCGGGTCGACCCCCCTAAACAGCTAGAGGGGGTCTGGACTGGACCCCCCTGGGACCCATCGGTGTTTTTGGTCGGGTCCGCTAGGGGGGGGGGGTCCACCCCCGGGTGGAAGGCCAAAATTTTTTAGGGGGGGGGGTCCAGGGAGGTCCGGACCCCCCTGGCTTTTTAGGGGGGGTCGACCCCGGGGTGCGAGATTTCAAATTTAGGGGGGGTCAGGGGGGTCGAATTTTTTAGCAAAATTTTTTTAACTCAATAATTTAAGTGTTTTTAGGTCTAATATTGAATTTTATGTATTAAAACAGCCTATTTAGGCCTAAAAAGTGTATTTAAACACTGTTTTTAACTAAAAACCCATGTTTTTGACAGTAAATAAAAAATATACTTCCAAATTGGTCGGGAGGGAAGGGGAGGGGGGGTCAGCTTGGCTAGGGGGGGGGGGTAGGCCGGACCGCTCTCGAGCTTTGGGGGGGAGGGGAGGGCCCCCCTGAATTTTTTCTAGGGGGGGGGGTCCAAAAATTTGGCTCTAGGGGGGGGGGTGCACCCCTCTGTCCCCCGCAAAAACACCTATGCTGGGACCCATGGCGTTCTGTACTTGGAAGATTTCTCAATGGGTATTAAAATTTAAATTAAAAAATATGCACTCAAGGAAAGCGGCTACTTTCTATTTTAATTTGATACCTTGATCGTTAAGATTAGGGTAGTGTTTGTCGAGGTATTGCGTTTCCTGTACAAAAACCCGCGATTTTTTTGTTGAAAACACCAAACTACGGCAGTGCTTTAATGAAATTTGCCCAACATTTTTGCCTACACTCATAGATGAACACGGTCACCTAAGCTGAGGGGTGTTTACCCCAGGTAAATGACATTTCAAAATCTTGGAGGGGGTTCCTAGGGGGGTCGAACCCCTCTAGCTTTCTAGGGAGGGTCAACCCAATGTGGAAGATTTTAAAACCTAGAGGGAAGTCAGGTGGGGTGTAATGTCGGAAGCAAAATATTTTTAAACCATTAAAGGTTAAATAATAGTTTTTTTATAAGATAATACTACATTTTATTGAATAAAAAGCGATATTCTGGTATAAAAAGGATGAAAAAACAAGAATTTGTGTTAAAAATTCACGTTTTTGGAAGAAAATTTTTAGTATTAAAAAAGTACTTAAAATTTTCTCGAGGAGAGGGGGGGTCAGATTTCAAAATCTATGGGGGGTCAGAGGTAAAAAATTCAAAAATTTGGGGGAAGGGGGCCCTGGATTTTTTTTTCTAGGGGGGGGGGGCAAAATTTCGAGGCTAGGGAGAGGTGGACCCCACCCAACCCCCCTTATTCATCTATGCCTACACTTTGTCTTTTTAACAAAAAATCGCGGGTTTTTTGTTCGAGAAAAGCAATATCTCGAGAAATACTGCACTAATCTTAGCGATCAAAATATGAACTAAAATCACAAAAAAATATTCAAAATTCTAGCAAAAGACAAAACAAAGTTTCAAAAAAAAGCCTTATATTAAATGGAATAGTATAAAGCTATATAAGTCTAAAAACTAAATGCCAGAAAAGACTGAAACAAGTCTCTTTAAAACCTGTAAATTAATAACAGATTTTGTGAAATTTTCAGAAAAACAAAACCGAATAAAAACAATACGTGTAAAAGCATTAGTTTGCGTTTTTTAACCATTAATAAAACTTAATTCACATAAATTTCGCTCAAAGCGGATTAACTTTTACATGAGTTAACCAGCTGTAAATACCACAGTATTAATTAAGTCACACGTCGTCAAAACGATACAAAAAAAGTATAACGCAAGCGTCACAGTAACCATGAAAAATTTCTGTCAAAATAAGTTATCGCATTGCGCATTAAATTTTGTAATTTATCATTATTTTTGTGTGTGACTTAACTAGTACTGTGGTATTTACAGCTAGTTAACTCATGTAAAAGTTAATCCACTGTGAGAGAAATTTATGTGAATTAAGTTTTATTAATGGTTAAAAAACGCAAACTAAAGCTTTTACACGTATTGTTTTTATTCGGTTTTGTTTTTCTGAAAATTTCACAAATCTGTTATTAATTTACAGGTTTTAAAGAGACTTGTTTCAGTCTTTTCTGGCATTTAGTTTTTAGACTTATGTTTTGGGGGGTCCCCCCCCCACCCAAAAAACACCACACCCCCCCCCCCCCCCCCCCCCCCCCCCCCCCCCCCCCCCCCCCAACGCCCCCCCCCCCCCGGCACGCCCCCCCCCCCCGAGCTTTATACTATTCCATTTAATATAAGGCTTTTTTTTTTGAAACTTTGTTTCGTCTTTTGCTAGAATTTCCGCCTTTTAATGTATTGAATTCAATGTCATTTATTAAAGATATAAAACATTAAAAAAATTTACTCATTTTAAAAGAAACGTCATGGTCTCCTCATGATATGAATACAATTATTTTCATATCCAAAACTTCAATGTAATTTTAAGCAGTATACTATACAAAAATTAAGTCTGGGTAACTCCGTAAAATTGTATGGAACCTGAAAAAACCATATAAAATAGTGTCAGGGATGTAGCCAGGGGGGACGGGGGGGCGGCCGCCCCCCCCCCCCCCGAAACGGTCGGACAGGAGGAAAAATAAGGATAGTGGTTGGGCGGGGAGGGCGGCCGCCCCCCCACCCCCGAAATAGTGCCCAGATAGTAAAATTTGGGGGTTTTCAGAGGCTAAAAATTCAAAATTTTCTAGCGCCTCGCTAATCGCTCGGCGCCAAACTTTAAAATAATTTTAGTACCCCAATGGACCCCCAAAAATTTGTTCCGCTTCGCTTCGCTCAGCGGTCACTTTCTATAGTATACATACATATATATCTTGTTATTTATGTTGCCTGATGCGGCTCACCTTCAAAAGAGTCCCGGCACAAAAGAGTCCTGAAAAAAATCACAGCTGGCACAAAAGAGTCCTGGCACAAAAGAGTCCCGGCACAAAAGAGTCCTGAAGAAAATGCGTTCATGCGCCTAAGTGCTTCGAGCGCTGAGGTCGGCACAAAAGAGTCCTGGCATAAAATCAATTTTTCACAGCTCTCATACAATGTTCACACCTCAGCTGTCTTCCAGTTTATGACGTATTTCAACACGTCGTTACTCTGACATAATGAGTCAAAAGCGTCGTAAAATACTCGTAACTGTGACTCTTTTTATATCTTAACACATAAATAATCCAAACAAAAGGAGTCACGTTGATTTTATACTGATTGTGAGTCTTTGTCAAAGTAACGACGAACAGTTAATTTAAAAGATTTTTAGCTAAAATTTTTTTTTCTTGGGAAAACAAATGTTATATTCCAATAATTACAGTTTTCAATCCTTTCATTAGCGGGCTGAAGAAAAGTTACCCAGATTTTTTAATGTGGTTAAAAACCCAGATAGTTACCCAGATTTTTTATTGTGGTTTTACGTTTTTTGAGCTAAAGAACGTTTGCGTTAGACTTCAAAAGAATTTCAAAAGTTTCTGTAAATTTAAAAATTTTTCTTTGAAAAACCGCTAATTTATTAACGACAACTTAAAACATGGGGACATTTTCATAAAATTATACGCTTAATTCATTATGTGCAGTAGTTGCGTTAACGATTCATTATTGACTAATCAAATCAAATAAGTTTTAATCAAATACAAAACTAATAATTAATCACCAACATTTTTATTGTAAATAAATAATAAAGAGTTTTAGTAAAAAATTCGTATTTAACATTTTTAAATCGCTTTGTTATTTTTCCCTAGAAAATTTTTTGAGTTTAGTGAATATTTACCTTACTTACTGCGTATTTTGTGGTGTTATCTATGTCATTTAAAGTTATGCTCAATAGTTTTGCTTTTCTGGTGTATTTATTTGCATTGCGTTATGATCAGAAGGATTTTAAACAAAACATTTAGCATTAATAATTCGTGTAATTTGCGTAATTTAAATGCCAAGTATTTAGTAAAAAGTTGACAAATATATGGTTAAATAGCTGCCAACACTACACACTAAGCATCTGATAATAAAGCTACTATTTAAAGGTTAAAAAATTACTAACTAGTTTCGAAAAATCAACCAAATATTTAGTTAAAAAACACAGAATAATTAAATTAAAAAAATACTACATAATTGGTAAAAAAGTACAGAAACCTGTATTGGTCCGGAGGTATAACCATATTTGGTTGTTTTTTACTCGTTATTTGGTTAAAAATCACCAAATGGGCGGAGAGAGTGTCTTTTTGTGTTTTTTTGTTTTGTTTTTTTTAAATCTGTAGTTGTGCGCAATGGCACGCAAAAAGACCCAGTGGTCTGTTCATCTTGTTGTCTGACATCTGCGGTCGTTCTTACAATTACGATTAAAAAAAATTGTAATATTTTAACAATGAACAAAAAATTTATGCCAACTAAAATCATTATTTAGACATGATTTTGTTTGACATACACTCAATTATGACAAAAACACTAATTCAATATTATATGATTTATACCCAAATACAACAATGATTTTTTTCTTAGTTTTTAAACGCTTTACAAAGCTTTAAGCGTTTAAATAACTAAAAAATAAAATTACTTGAAAACATTAATTTTTTACCTACGAAATTCTTCACACAACCTCTTAAAAAACAAATAAAAAACTGGAAGACAGCTGAGGTGTGAACATTGTATCTTAGCTGTGAAAAATTGATTTTATGCCAGGACTCTTTTGTGCCGACCTCAGCGCTCGCAGCGCTTGGGCGCATGAACGCATTTTCTCCAGGACTCTTTTGTGCCGGGACTCTTTTGTGCCAGGACTCTTTTGTGCCAGCTGCGATTTTTTTCAGGACTCTTTTGTGCCGGACCCAGAACTAACATTACGCCTTCTGCTATCAGGCGTCTTCTTAATTTTTGCTCATCCCAAACTTATTTTATTTCTGACGACAAGCTCTTTCACCAGCATTGTGGTTTACCCATAGGTAATAGATTATCCCCTATAATGGCTACAGTATTTTTACAACGGATTGAAGAAAGGGCTATCTACACTTTTTTGTACAAGCCACTATTATGGGTCCATTACATGGACGATATTTTCCTTCTTTGGAAAGATGGACAACTCCCACTTTCTGAGTTTTTACAATATTGCAACACATTACACCCAGATATAAAGTTCACCATGGAAAAGGAGATTAATAACAAACTGCCTTTTTTAGACGTCTTGGTACATAAAACTGAAGATAAAACTAAAGATAATTTTCAGTTTTCTGTACACAGAAAAATTACTCACGATGATTTTTAGCTTAATTATAATTCCAATCACTCACATACCACAAAAACAGGACTAATAAAAACACTTATTCTTCGTGCTTTAAGAATTTGCTCTGGACAGTTTTTAAATCTTGAAATTCAGCATGTAAAAACTGTTCTCTCAAATTCTGGTTTTCCTAATAATTTACTAAACAGAGTAACAAGTCAAACAATAAGAAATTTTAATTTAAGGTCACATCGCAATCAATTATTACCATCCACTCGTATACATATTCCAGCTTATCCTACAATACCCAAATCGTTTTATAGAATTTGTAAGCAATTTAATATTGATATTATTGCTCAAAATCCGCAAGAGCAATATGGCTAAAATTAGATAAAACCAGAATACCCCTACCACTTTCTGAAAGATCCGGGGTTGTTTACTCATTACCATGTACTTGTGGCGCTGTATATGTTGGTGAAACATCTAAACCCCTAAAAGAACGACTTAACCAGCATGCAGCGGATATAAGACACTCCCGTTTAACCAGCGACTTATTTCACATATTACTGATATTCTAACTCCAAACATTCCTGAACACCAAACACTATTTCGAGATTTCTCTTTTTTAAAAAGTTTTTTCTTTTTTAAATATTTTATGTAATATTAACAATGTACTGATCTTTTGTTTTATTTCATTTTATTGTGTTTGAAAACGGTTGGTGACAATCTAAACCGGTCACAAGTTTTATCGTAAATAAAATTTCTACGCCAAAATCCCATCATGTATTTAAAAATAAGTCTATAAAACAAAGAAAAATTTTTTTACAAACAATTTGATACCTTAAAATTTTTGATTTCCAGAACATTACAACTGAAAAATGAGTACATTGAATAACAGCTGAGCAATGCAAAGTACCAGAAAATGTTTTTAAAATTACTTCTGACCTTCAAATTTTTAATACCACTAGGTATATAACAATCTAAAGGGGGAGGGTCCAGCGTGGTTGTATATAAATTAAAAAACAAAGTAACACTCTCTAGATTATGAAATCTAACCCTCCCCCCTTCTCTCTTAAAAAAATTTTAAGTACTTTTTATACTAAATTTTCTTTAAGTACTTTACTACTAAGTTTCAAGTTTTACTAACGTGAATTACAATTTTCAACACAAATTTATGTTTTTACACTTTTTTTATAGCAGAATATTGCTTTTTATTCAATAAAATATAGTATTATCTATATCTTATAAACAAACTATTATTAAAGCTTTAATGGTTTAAAAGTATTTTGCTTCAGACATTGGACCCCACCTGACCCCCCGTCTAGGTTTCAAAATCTTCCACCTCGGGTTGACCCCCCCTAGAAAGCTAGAGGGGTGTTCGACTCCCACCCTCCTTTCCCCCAAGGACCCCCTGTTAGATTTTAAAATGTCATTTACCTGTGTAAACACAATAGATGTTTTTGGTCGGGTCCGTTAGGGGTGGTCCACCCCCGGGTGGAATGCCAAAATTTTTTAGGGAGGGTGTCCAGGGGGGTCCGGACCCCCCTGGCTTTTTAGGGGGGTTCACCCTGGGTGCAAGATTTCAAATTCAGGGGGGGGGGTCAGGGGGGTCCAATTTTTTAACAAAATTTTTTTAACTCAATAATTAAGTGGTTTTAGGTCTACTATTGAAATTTATATACTAAAACCGCCGCCTATATAGGCCTAAAAAGTGTATTTAAACACTGTTTTTAACTAAAAAATCGTGTTTTTGACAGTAAATAAAAAAATATACTTCCAAATTGGTCGAGAGGGGGGAGTAGGGAGTCAGCCTTGCTTGGGGGGTCAGGCCGGACTGCTCTCAAGCTTTGGAGGGAGGGGGCCCCCTGGATTTTTTCTAGGGGGTCCAAAGTTTTGGCTCTAGGGGGGAGGGGGTGGACCCCTCTGTCCCCCCAAAAAACATCTATGGTAAACACCCCCCTCCCTCAGCTTTGGTGATCATGTTTATCTATGGAGGAAGTCTGGTTTTCAAACAAAGTCACAATAAATCATTTAAGTTGTTTAGCAGTAATATAGAATTTTATATACTAAAATATGTTATCTATTTAAAAGAATACAAAACTACTGTTTCCACTGAAAAATGTGACAGTAAATTATAACATAATTTTATACCCAAAATTTGGCTTGGAAGAGGAGGAGGGGGTCGATTTAGAATCCCAGAAGGAAGGGGGTTGGGGTTTAAAATTTAAGAATTTTGGGAAGAGGAGACCCCCTCTAGATTTTTTTCAATGGAGGGAGGGGTCTGAAATTTCAAGGCTGGGGGAAGGTGGACCCCACTTTCCCTTCCCCCTATGCTCCTTTTTTTTGTAAACTGTACGCTCCACTCCAAAATTATACAAAACTAATATTCCTATATTAGTTTTGTTGATTAAAATTTAAGCTTTTATGGTAGACAATGTATTTCCATAAATCAAAATTATTTCTTCTGTTTGTCATAATAGTTTCCATGTTTATTTTTCCTCATTTACACTCCAAATAATAAGGTAAAGTAATTTTAATAAATACCTTCTGTAATTTCCAAATATTTTTTACGCTTTTTTGTGTTCACTTCAGCTTTACGGTCGTCAGCACGAAAATAGAAAGATTTTCTTTATAAAGCTGAGCTATCAGTTCCATTTCTGAACTGGTAGAATTCTCAGCTTTCTTCAACTTAGAAAACATAACTAAAATAGCAAAGCATATAATTCCTAGTTGAGCCCAAATTGAGGAGTTTTAATTTGAACTGTGATGCAGGGAGGTAACCAGAGTGGGCGGCCGACCCCCCCCCCCCAAAACCGTCGGATCGGACGGTCAAGGGGGGAAAATAAGAAAAGTAGTTGGACGGAGGGGGACGGCCGCCACCCCCCAAAATGGTCGCTAGGGGGGTTTTCAGAGGCTAAAAATTCAAAATTTTCTGGCGCCTCGCAAATCACTTGGCGTCAAACTATAAAATAGTTTTGACCACTGACCACTGACCATTGACTCCCAAAAAGCAAAAAAAAATTTTCGCTTTGCATTGCTCAGCGGTCAAGTTTTAATATGCTTTCTTGCTATTTATTTTGTCTAATGTTATTGAAAAAAAAAAACACAATAATTTTGATAAACAATAAGTTATAAACATCAAGCAAAACAAACAAGCATATTTGGTTGATTTGTGTATATACCTTTTCCCTCTCCTAAGATTTCTAGCCGCCCATAGCAATGGCTTGATAAATTTTCCATATAAGTGTCTAAAAAACATGGATATACTGCTTATATGCTTTGGTTTAATGTGTGGGCGTAGCCAGGCTTCCAAAGGTCATTAAATCCCTTTTTTGATAAATCCAGGCTCTGCCAATGTCTGATAATGCATTTTTAACTAAGAAAACATGTTCCTACCACTAAAACATTAAATAATACGTTATTAGGCCAAAAACAGTGTATTATACAGCTTTATCTACGTTTATCCTTGCTTTTTTAATTTTTTCAAAAATTAGGGGGGCTTCGCCCCCCCCCCCCCTGCAAAAAAAAAAAATTGGGGGAGGGGGGAATTGATGAAATTGGTATTAACCTATTAAGGATTTTTCATTCTTTTTTAATCTCGGTTAAACTTAATTGACACTAACTTTTATATTAATATTTATTTACATAGAATCAGCAAAAACATATTTTTATTTAATAAATCACTAAACAGAGTGGCAGTGTAATAGTTAAATCTTGTAAAGTAACTAAATGCTCTAAAAAAGCGAATCAAGAATTTTATTCAAGAAATCCCAAATAAAATGTTTGTAGGTCATGGTCCATGGGCGTAGCCAAGATTTTGGAAAGGGGGGTCTAGAGGAGTCCAAATCTGAAACGTTATAAAAAGGCTAACAAAATTTTATTTATTTATATATAGGACTTATGTTGTTATTTTTGTCAGGGTTTATTAAGTTTGTAAATTGTTGGTTTTTGCAGACTTCCAGTAATGTTTAAACAAAGTTTTTAATTTAGTAGTGTATTAAAAAAAATTTCCTGGTAGTAAAAAAGTGTGTGGGTACAAGTCGGCAACTCGGCAAAGGCTCCCTATCATAAGAGTACGGCACGAAACAGTACCACATAATAGTCCCGGGTTTCGCAAAAGAGTACGCACAAAACAGTACTGGAACAAAAGAGTACGGCACAAAAGAGTACGGACGCAAAAGAGTACTGTGATATTGCGTGCAGAAACTAGCTGATTTTAGTGATTCAAATGGAAATTTGCATATTTAAGAAATCAATTTACGCATATTAAAGTATAATTTTGGGCCGTGGTAATGTTGGTAATTATTTTTGTTCCATTTTTTTTCTGTCGCGCTTAGGTTATTAGAAGTAAGCACACAAACGGTGTATAAAAATTATCGTGTAGTAAAAGATGGGCATTTCGGATTTATCTTGAATAAAAAAAATAACTTTTTTATTTTAATCGTATGTTCTTAAATGCTAATAAATCACGTTTTGACTTTTGCTAAAAAAATTAATCGATTGAAATAATAATGCATTTTTTTTTAAAATTTTTTAACTAAATCAAAGTTGTTAATTATGTTATGTGTGCTATTAAGTTGTCATGCTCCGAAAAAACGATTATTAAAACAAAAAAGTCAGAATCTGCGCTTATTATTTCATCCTCCAATTTATTTAATTTTAAAAAGTTTATGTTATTTTAGCCATTTTTTTACAATTATTTTTTGTATTTATCATTGTTTAGAAACTTTGAGTCCGCAAAAAATAAGAAAAATTAAAATATTACTCTTTAATTATATGCTAAATTATTTTGAAAATAAACTGGCGCCCCGTGTGTTTATGAAGATTCTGTAAGGCTCCAAAAACTGGCGTTCCGGAGCTCCACAGGGAACACGTTTATTTGTTATAGGCCCGAATAAATCATGTATTTTACCCTAATTAAAAGATATAATCAGTTGTGAAGTTAAACATGCTTCTCTGTATAACATATGTTGGTTTTATGATGCATACAAAACAAATGAGAAAGTTACAGTTTTAAATTCTGCAATAGGTTTTAAAATTGATTTTTATTAAATATTTATTTTTTGCTTAATAAAACTGTTTTTGCTTTTTGGAATTTCTGTCAAAACTGTTTTTAAATTAATTTTTCACTAAATTTCTAAAAACTTTATAAAAATATTCCTAAAAGAGAAAATAACTTAAAACATTTTTCAAGTTAAATATGTTTCAAATCGTTCATTTAAGCATAAGAAACCTTAAAGGAACATGAGCCAACTGCAGATAGTAGGAAGGAACATTAGTAATGAAGCGTAATTTGTTGTCTACGATTTTTTTTAATTTCTTTTTTTTTAAATAACTTAGTTTTTACAAAACAGAAAAAACCCACGGCTTGGCTACCAGTAAATTTTAAAAATGTAAAAAAATTTAAAAATAAAAAAAAGTTTTAAAACGTACCTGCGGTAGGCACGGTCACACCTATATTTACTCAAATTAAACAGCTCAAGGGGCTTACAGTGGCGCTAACACTCACTATGTAGTTACATGAACAAAGAACTTTATTAAATGATCTATTAAAAATAGAAGAGTTTGCTGTATAGAACGCTGCTCATTAATTTTTATTGTAATAAAGTTAAGCAGCTGTTAGTAGTAATAGTTTTAACATTAAGTTTTTCAGTACTCTTTTGTGCCAGCACTGTTTTGAGTCAAACGCAAAACGTGAATATCTTACTCTTTTTGCCAGTACTCTTTTTGCCAGTACTCCTTCGTGCCAGTACTGTTTTGCGTCAGTGTCGCGTGGTGTAGCAAACGCAATTCACACAGGACTCTTCTGTGCCGTACTGTTTTTTGACAGTACTGTTCTGTGGCGTACTATTTCGTGCGTACTCTTTTGCGAAACTCGGGACTATTTTGTGGTACTGTTTCGTGCCGTACTCTTATGCGTCGGCCCCCTCGGCAAACTCTGATTCACTCGACAAATTTCACTCGATACGCTGTTTTTTCGGTTTTGCTTCCTAAGCCTAAGCAAAACCGAAAAACAGCTTATCGAGTGAAAAAAACAGCTTATTGAGTGAAATTTGTCCAGTGAATCAGATTTTGCCGTACAAGTCCCTTATGGTACCCGTATAAGTCCCATATGGTACGTGTACTAATTATCGATTTGACTGTTCAATAAAATTAAACTACGCCTATTAAACATTTTGTACCCCAAATCGGCACAAGACCCAACTTTTGAGGTTATTTTTTGGATTTAAGTTTTTTGTGGCAAGATTTGAGACCAGTAAAAGCCAAAATTAGGCCACTGATAAACCTATGATTTATGCTGTTAATGAAAAAATTTGTTAAACAAAATAAATTAACAATTACATATTTACAGTGCTGAAAGTCTGATGAATTTAAAAATATTCAAATAAATCTAAAAAATTGATGATTACATGGACCATCAAAAACATGGGCAACAATTTTTTATTTGGCTTAAAAAGATAATTTCAGCTTAGTTTTTCCAAGAATATATAACACAAGAGAATGTCCGACTGTACACTAAATTTTTGACCGAAATTTTGCGAGAAAAGTCGCAATTTTGAATTTGTGTGCGACTTTTCTCGCAAAAATCCGCCATTTTCTGCTAGTTTTTCCGCGCTGCGATTTTTTACACAGTGTTAGTTTTCTCGCAGTGGGGACTGCGACTTTTTTCGCACTCTATGCTGCTTTATTCGCACTGCGATTATTTTCGCACTGCGAGTCGGGCTGCACAACAAAAAAAATAAAAACAAAGCGGAGCGAAAATTTTGTGTTTAAATGAGTAAAAGTCGTTTTTTTTTACCTTAAGTTGTTAAAAATTTTTAGTTTTAATAAAATAAAGTAACTTTCCAACGTTTTAAAATTAAATAAAACAAGTTTCGAAGTGTTTTACTCCATTGAAAATGACTACCAGCGTCTGTATTTTTTTTGTTGCGCGGCCAGGCTCGCAGTGCGAAAATAATCGCAGTGCGAATAAAACAGCATAGAGTGCGAAAGAAATCGCAGTCCCCACTGCGAGAAAACTAACACTGTGTTAAAAATCGCAGCGCGGGAAAACTAGCAGAAAATGGCGGATTTTTGCGGGAAAAGTCGCACACGAATTTAAAAGTGTGACTTTTCTTGCAAAATTTTGGTCAAAATTTTAGTGTACAGTCGGACATTCTCTTGTGTTATATATTCTTGATTTTTCTAATATTCGTGATTCTAAGCTTAAACCAAACCTATAAATCAAGATAAATTGTATTTTGACAAATGTTTATTTGATTGTTTGTTTTTGATGAATTCCGATTTTTTTTTAAAATTGACAATTGTTTATTTTCATGTTTTAATATTTTTTGTGAAAGGATTGTGTGACAGGTAAAACCGAGGGCATCTAAAACTGAGGACAGGTAAAACCCGTCTACACACAAAGTATGGAAAACCGTGAATTCAAGAATAACGTCACTTAGAAAAAATGACATTGGTATTCATAAACTACATTAAATCATTAATAATTAAACAAATCGCACTGTTTAAAGGCTTTTTTATCTTAAACTATTGTTTTAATCTTGTGTCTTAATAATTTATAAAACTTAATTTTTATCATCAACATATTTGTTGTCATAAATAGACTATGGCGCCAACTTTTGTAAATGCGTCTGTTGTCTCCTCCCTTTATAAGTCTGCCTTATGGGCGGAGTGTAAAAGAAAAGGTTCTGTCTTATGGACAAGCGGTACAGTAAAGGCTGGTTCCATGGCACAAACACAGCATATAAACGTATGTAAAAACGTCCTTTGGACTTTTGTCCTAAGGACATTTTTACATAAGTATGAACCAGCCTTAAAGGTTCCGCTTTATATGGGCGGAAGTACAAAAAGAGAAAGAGAGAACAGACATATCACAAAAAATCCTGGCTCCACTGATTCAATAAAATACTATGAATAGCCAAACTTTAGATTGTTAAACTTTAAAAGATTTTTAAATCGTTTAAATTAAATTTAAAAACTTTAAAATCATTTTAAAGATATCATAGGTAAAACATAATAGAAACATTTAGTAAACATTATAAAAAAATGGCACGAATATTTACAAGATTTAAAAATTTGTGTGTCATATACTAAACAGTTAAAAATGTAAATTAAACCGGTAAAAATTATAGTATACGCTTCATTTGTTTAAAACCTAGTTTTTGCATGAAAATTTTTTATTTTCCCTCTCATTGCAATAAAAACGCAATTATCATTTTGTAACAACAGTGTTTACGTTATATTGAAATACCTCAATGACGTCACTTTCAGTTTTAACTGCTCTTGATTTTACCTGTCCCATTCCCCTTTGAAAACACTTTGCAATGCGTTTAATTAACTGTGCAAATTAGGATTCCGTTATTTTTGGCCACCTGAAAATTCATGTGAAGGAACCTGATTAACACGATTTGCACCATCATGTGTAGGGGTTGGGTTACATAACCCATAATTTAATATTTGTATTAAATTAGGAATAGACTGGATGAATTTGTCAAAAATAATATAGAAACACATTAAAAAAGCCAGGTTATTTTCTTGGCAGAGGAATGCAGTCATATAGTGAAAATAGTAAATATCAAAGTCAATGGGGTTTCCCCACTCAACTCACCACCACAGTACCAAGTATATTATCTAAGAATAAATTAGCAACCTTTTAAAATTTTTATTGTTCGTTTTAGCACTATGTAGTTATAGTCAATTTTTTCTACGTGGACGAAGTTAATGGCACGCTTCCTAATTTGGCTACTATAAAAACAAAGTTAAAATTTCCACTGATTTTTAAGTGCACCAGATATGTTTAAATTTTGCACTGGAATAAAAAATAGCTGCCGTTTGATTTTTACACCAAATCGTGGCTTTATTAGTAGAGACTGAAAAAACTTATCCAAAAAAATAGAAAAGGTGGCCGAAATTAAGTAAGCTACACTGCGTGAAAGATTGCTCAATGGGTATAAAAACGTAAGTTTTAAAATATGTACTCAAAAAAAGCGGCTGATTTCTACTTTAATTTGATACCTTGATTGTTAATATTGGAGCAGTATTTTTTGAAATATTGCGTTTCCCATACAAAAAATCCGCGCTTTTTTTGCTAAAAATACAAAGTGTAAGCAGAAATGTTGGGCAAACTTCATCAAATCACTGCCGTCGTTTGGTGTTTTTAACGAAAATTCAAAGGGTTTTTGTACGGAAAACGCAATATCTCGACAAATACTGCACCCATCTTAACAATCAAGGTATCAAATTAAAGTACAAAGTCGCCGCTTTCTTTGAGTGCATATTTTTTAATTAAAATTTTTATACCCGATAAGCAATTTTTCACGTACACAATTGTTTTGGCTTTTGGGCAAAAAATTTTACCCATATAAAGTTTTTCCATACTTTTGTAACTTATAAAATCACAAAAATAGCAACTGGAGGACAACAATTAAAATAGAAAATGTATTTGACACACACGTGTAAGAAAAAACCTGAAATGAGGAATAAAAAAATATATATGAGAATTATCGCTAAATAAAACTGCCACATGTCCTGAAAGATATGCTTACTTAAGTATTCAAATGGAAGTACATCAAGGACAATTAAAAAAACAGAAATCTAAAAAAAAACATATGGCTTTAGTTTTGATGTAGTTTAGTTTGTAAGTGATTAAAGTAATACATTAGGGATTTAATACATTTTATTCTAAATTAATACATATTGCGAGAATTAGTTGTAAAATTTAAGGGTTTAAAAATTGAAAAGTTGCTGAGATTTATAAAATATTTTAACAAAAAAAAAACATATAATTAATTAGTGTTAAAAATTTGTTAACAAAAATAAATCTTTGGTGTTTAAATTTCCCTCACAAACAAAAAAATTTACTAACAATTTTATTTTCAATAATTTATCTTAGTTACAGTTTGTTTACAATATAGAATATTACTCAAAAGTATTTTAACGCAGTTTTGCTATGTTTAATTCACCGTTCACTGTTTTTGCGGATGTTATGCTGCACCTGGAGTAATCCACGATGTTTAGTTTTTACTTAACCCTTGCAATTTAAGCTGCCTCTGGACACTGGAGCATATTTGTGGGATGCCGTATATTGGTAGCTGGGATCCTATAGCTGGGATGGGATATATCGCATATTGGTAGCCGTATATCTGGGATTCCGGTTTTTATAGTAGCTTAACGCTACACCTGCAGTAATCCAGGATGTTTAGTGTTTAGTAAAATTTTTTAAAAACATTTTTTGGGTTTTAAAATTTTATTTTAATAACCGTAGCTACTATATTAGTCTCAATTACACATGGAGCAATTCAGGATGTTTAGTGTTTAATAAAATTCTTTTATAAAAAATTTTGAGTTTTAAAATTTTACTTTAATAATTGTAGCTATTTAAGCTAAGATAAGATAAGTTATTTGGGAGTATAGGTCTCGTATGCTCAAGTTAATATGTACACAAGGCACATATTATATTCCCAATTTTATATATAGTTTTTAACATTTCTTCATTCAGTCCAAATTTGTATTTTACAAAATTTTTAAATCACAATAATAAAAATATTAATTAAAAGTACATATTGAAAGTAAAATATTGATATACTACATTTACATTTTGCCAAGTCAATTTATCAGATATAAATTTTATTTTAAAAAATGTTTATTTTTCTGCAAAGAACTATAATGACACGTATTACTTGTCAAAGAAAATTTCAATTTGTGTGTAGTCTCTTTTTCTGTTCTCTGAATTTTTATTTATAGGCACCTTAAACTGAAACGCAGTTTATACATGAAGTATGCAATATACATAAGTGTCACCATAATGGATAGTTACCGTATCTCCTACTTATCTTTCGTAGTATACAGATCAACGGACCGAAATCGCACGAAATTTCGATCGGCTGATCTGCATACTACGAAAGATAAGTAGGAGTACGGTAATTATCTATTATTGTGACGCTTATGTATGTTGCATACTTTATGTATAAACTGCGTTTCAGTGCAAGGTGCTTATATTTAAATAAAGTCTATTAGATCAAATTGTTTTACAATTTTTCAAGAAATAAGAGTTTATAACTTAAAATTAGCGATAAAACATCAATACATATTAATTTGTTGTAAAGTTATACCAAAAAAGTTTAAAAAAACTTTTTTTAAATAATGGTTTAGGTTTTTTGTCTGGGGGCTTGCGGACCGTGCTTGGCCGTAAAATGTCGGCTCACTTACAACTTTGATTTAAACACATGGTACAGTGTAGGCTTTTAATTTTCGTTTTTCTGCTCTCATTTTTTTACTTTGACTCGTTAGCCATGGACAACGAAGCGTTAGGTTAAAGTATAGTGATATTCCCCGGAGCTCCGTCTTAAGGATCTCCGGAGCAACCTCCGGAGCTCTGGTGCTCTCTATTTCTAAATTTATTTCATGAATAATTAAAGAATGATGCGATAGATTATTTTCTCAAATTTTTTTTTCAAAACTTGTTTAAAATTATTAAAACAGTCTTAAAAATGCAAGCTTAAATATGCTTAAAATTGCTCATTAAAGGAGAAGAGCTCTGAACTTTTCCCTCCGCTTAAAATGGCTTGAGCTCCGGAGCACAATATTGCAGGGTAGAAACCTCACTACTGTAAATACGCTTTCCAAACTCTTTAATTAAAAGAGTTATTACGTTTTTTACGATTATTTCAATTTATAACTTTGTTGATTGTGGAAAAGTTTCTTATTTTTATTCTATGTTTTTACAATTTAAATTTACACGTGTGACCTTTTGTTTAATTTTTATTAAAAGTGAAAAAAACTGTTTTCTTTTTTTATTCGTAGTTTCAGGTAATTTTTTTACACTCACAAGAATTTTGTAACACTCTTGATGCGCAAATTGTTCTTAAAGTATTTGTCATCTAAAAATTAACCTCTTGACTTCTTATAAATTACGTGACCTTTTTAAAATTACAGTTCAAAACAGTCATTGGAAAAGATCGCTGCACTTTTGCAACTTTATGCAACTTAATCTAGATTTATAAACATGATGTAGATTTCGAATACGCTGTTTTTTGTTGCTAAATTTTAAATAAAGATTATCTTAAATACCAATACCAATATGAAGTTAATTTAAAAGAATGGATGTAATAATATTTTTAAAAAAATCGAGAGCCAAAAGCTTGTTTTAAATCTGTTTTTTTGCAAATAATAATAAATAAATAGGATCATGTTTCCAAAAAAAAAACGAATTCGGTGAAAGCAAAGGGTATTTTGTGTCCGCACTATTTTTCTGTGAACCACCAAATTTTTATAAAATTAAATCAATTTTTTAAGTGTGAGATTATCAATAAAAGCAATATTAAATTATTTTTCAAATTGAACAAGAATATATAACAAACGAGAATGTCTGGCTTTACACTAAATTTCTAACAAAAATGTTGCTAGAACAGCCGCGTCGCTTAACACTTTTTTGTGGAAAAATAGCACCACGAAAAAAAGCATTGAGTGCAAAAATCTTCGCAATTTTTATTGTAAAAAAACAAACACTGCCTTAAAAATCGGTACGCGATAAAACCATCAAAAAATGGCGGGGTTTTTTTATAAGAAAATAGCACAAAATGGTGTATTTGATGTTTTTTTAGCACAATTTTGATCACAAATTTAGTATACTGTCGGACATTCTGCTGTGTTGTATATTCTTGATATTAATGACTCTATTTTAAGAGTGAAATAGCCCTATTAAGGTATATTATTATTGGTTTAAAATTAAACCAAATTTTGCACTGAAATTTTGGCTTCCTTAGACTTCTCTTTAATATAGCTTGGTTAAAATTTATTGATTAGAAACGAAAAAAATTAAACTTATTTAGAATACCTGTCATTTTTGTATTTTTCACATTTATAAAACTCTCGACTTGTTAGTATATACTAACCTAACGTAAAAACTACATACAA
>JASAMX010033817.1:0-11325 GCA_030248175.1 Microlaimidae sp. YZB2_3
CGAGCTGATTAAATGCCAGTCCCAAGCCTGGAGGGGAAGCTATTTGATACCTACTTTGTTTCTTTTAGCTCCCATTAAAGGAGGAGGGCTAAGCTTTTTGTGGTTTTGCTTTTAATTATAAATTTAGCTTTTAGTGCTTATGAAATATATTAATTTATTACTGTTATATGTTTCAGCTTTTATAATTTTTGTTCCCCCTACCCCTCCTTTTAAAAATTTTTTTGGGTTTTTTGTATTACTTCTACCACTTCGTTTTCTATTATGTGCAATAGAAACCCAGAATATAGCTCACCTGACAAAAAAGGTGTAGTCTACCAAGTTTCTTGCCCCAATTGCAATGAAGTTAAAATTGGCCAAACCGTACGTTTTTTTTTTTTGAAAAATCGGTGAGAAGAACATAAAAAAGATTCCCGTTTGGCTTTAAAAGAATATATTGACAATACCAGTCAAAAAATCGTATTTTCGAATGTAAAAGTTTTAGAGTGAGCCAGGAAACCAACAACAAAATTTTTTTCCAACCAACATACCAAGAAAGCAATATTAAGCAACATTTGCTCACCAAAAAAATCGCCAAACGTCACAAAAACCGCATTCATTCAGCATTCAAAACTTTCGCCAAAGACATCTTTCTTTGCCAGTTTGATCGTTTTATTACCCTAATTATGAACACACTTCTACTTTCGACACCCACACCTTGTTTAATTATGTTTGGTTTTATCGATTTACTATGACTCTTTCTGCTTTATCAGTGACGATTTTTAACCAAAATTGATCGTTTGAAAAAAGAATTGCGTTTCATTTTAAACTTAGACTTGGTTTTACTAAGACTATTTTTGCTTTATCAGTTACAATTTTTTACCAAAATTGATCGTTTGAAGAAAAAATTGCGTTTTATTTTAAACTTATGTTTGGTTTTACTAAGACTTTTTTGATTGATAAGTGACAATTTTTTATCAAAATTGATTGTTAAAAGGAAAAATATTGCGTTTTATTTAAACTCTATTAAAACTTTTTATTTAATAATCACTTAGAACATCAGGATAAATGTTTTTTTAAATGATATTATTAGTCATTGTTTTACTTATTTTACCACTTATGTATTCAAAAAACTTTAATCAACCTTTTAATATTCACACTAGTGATGTTCCTGCCCTCCAAAATCATGTTCCGGAGCTCCGGCCATTTAAAATGGATAGGGAGCTCCGCCCCTTAAATGAGCAACTTGAAGCTTGTTTAAGCTTGAAGTGTATTTTAAATAACTCTAGCTGTATCTGTAAGACTATTTTTATTGTTTTAAATAAGTTTTGGAAAAAATTTAGTTTACAAAAAAATTTTTGAAAAAATTTTTGACACCATCACTCTTTAATTATTCATGAACTTAGTATAAAAATAGGGCGAAGCTCCGGAGGTCGGGGGGTTGCTCCGGAGCTCCCAAAAGCGGAGCTCCGCTCTGGAGCTCCGGAGCTCAAAGCTCTGAGGAACATCACTATTTCACACCATTTCGTTTAACAGTGATCGTGTATTGTTTTAGTTTTTGTAGTCTTATTTAAATTATGCATCTATTTTATATTTCCTGACGAAGAAACACACTGTTGTTTTGAAACGTAGAAAAATCAAAATATTTTTACTATACTAAGGAGAAAGCCTGGAAAAAACACTTGTCTTATTTAAAATGAATCCTCAGAAATCATCAAAAATTCAAATTCAAATCCAAATTCAAATTCAAATCCTTTCGCGTGCTGTTTTTTCTGCCTTGCGCACAATGGTTTTTTCTGCCTTTGCCACAGGTGCTTTTTTTCGCCACCCCTTTCATTGCTTCTTTTGTATTTAAAACATTCCATCAATTACGTTATTTTTTGCGCAGTAGACGATGTTAAATTTACCTATATGTCTTAATTAAATCTTAAACTAAACAGTAAAAGTAATTTTTCTATTTTAATTGCATTATTATAAAAATTAATGCAATTTTTTTAGTTTGTAATCTGACAAGAAAATCAATATAACTAACAATTATATTCCCCATTGCAACGAAGTTCTATTTGGCTTTTAATTAAAAAAATTAGAAAATTTAAGCAAAAGGCGTTTTTTTTAAAAAGTCTTTTCGAACTCTCAATAAATTTAATGAGTAATGAAGAATATTTTACTCTCTCCAGCTAATCTAGGACACACTGGACACGAGGGTAATGGGCACGAGGGTACTGAACACGAGGGTACTGGACACGAAGGTACTGGACACTAATGTACTGAACACAAGGGTACTCAGCTAAAAAAATACGTTTGCTACAAAACAAGCATGTAAAATTCTTAAACTGAATGAGCTGAACTGATTTCTAATCGTTTGAATGCGTAGACAATAAACGTTAAACAAGTTTTTTTCGTTTTAAAATTATGTACAAAAATCTTTCTTGCTTAAATATAATGCCATTAAATAACTAAAAAACTACATAAATTGTTAAAACAACACTATACTAATTGAATATAAACTTTTTAAATGTCATTTTACACACAATTTACTTTATTGCTTTTAAATAAAAACAATAATAATGTTTAAAACTTAATCCGAAACTCTGGCGCTCCCAAACCCTGCCTTGGTCACTTGCAAAAAACTAAAAAATTATTAGTAATATTAAACAATCATGAGTTGAATGAAAACGCCAAGAAGTTATTTAATTACTGTTTCTTCTAAAACAAATACTCATACGAAAATACAAAGCGTATTGCACAGTTTTTTTTTTGTTATTTTTTATTTAGACTCTTTTCATCAATTCTTAATTAAAATAATTGAGTTTTTTGATAAAATTTTTGGAAAAAATAATTTCTGCAAAAATAAATTTCAGCAGTAGAAATGTAAAAAATTACTTTTTGCCTTTTTTAGTCTTCTCTAGCTTAGAAATTTACTTAAACACATGTTGATTATATAAAACAACGCAAACAAAGTGTGCTTTTAAAGCCCAAAAACATACACATGTTAAAAATTTTTTATGTATGATATTTTATGCATTTACATCTAAATTTGAGTTGTGAGTAAAATAATCCAACAACAAATATTTGGGAGTCTTCAAAATCACACCATTGCACGGAAAACTTTATTTTTCTAAGCCTAAGCAAAACCCAAAAATTGTGCTAAACATTATCATAATATTTTAATAATAGCGTGCTTTTAAAAACTACCTAATACTTTACTGTTAAAAAAGGCAAGAAATTGTTTTTTTGGAAATATTTTACTAAAATGTTTTTGCAAGGTTACTATTTGCAATTAGTTCTGCAGTTTTTTACTTCAGAATTGTTTTTTTTTATAATCCTACGTTTTATAAATCACTCAAACAAACAAAATGATTTTTACGTACAAAAACTATTGTTATGCAATAAGTTTATCCCGCTTTATGCGGAAAGGTTATGTTTTTTGCTCGTCAGTACCCTCGTGTCCAGTACCCCCCGTGTTCTCCTTTACATAACGAATCGATTTTGCCACGAGGTTGTAGTAAACGCAATTTTTTAAGCCCAGTACCTTCGTGTCCAGTACCCTCGTGTCCAGTACCCTTGTGTCCAGTACCTTTGCGAAATGCACCCTTTTTTTATAGCTGAAGCGGGCCGGCGATGAATATTCCATATTGCCGCCTAATACCCTATATCAGCACTGTTGCTGATGTAGAATGTTAGTCAAAGCCCCACTCCTATCAGGGGATTTTACGGAGCAGATGTGAGTTTTACATTTTGTATGAGAATAATATATAATAATAATAATGAAAAGGAAATAACCAAAAAAATAAAATTGTAAACTAAGGTAAACTAAAGAATAATATGATAGTTAGATAGTATAAAATGATCACAGAAATAGAAGTAAAAGAATATATATAAACGTGTAAGTTGAGGATACAATATTTAAAGGTTTTGTTTCCTTGATTCCTTATTTAATATACTGTATTTTAAAGTGTAATAAAACACAGGTGGAAGATACTGAAATAAAACATAGTAAAACTGTATTGATAAAAGATTTTTATAGTTTAACTTTTTTATAATATATGTTTTTTTTTTCAAATTTTCGAAGGAAAACTTCAGAACCAATTATGACACATAATTTAAAGCTAAAATCGTTATTCTCAACAGGCCCATGTCTTCTAAACTTTTAAAATCAAGCTAAAAATGTGATAAACAAAAAATTCCCATCTTAAAAATATCTAAAGGTTTTTTTTTAGTTTTCTTGGTTATACTGAGCATTTACCCAGTACTTTTTCTACTTGCCTTGTTTTAGTTAGCCTTGCTTTACTTTCTAATTTTTCCTACCTGTAGTTTGTAGTTCTTTTAATTCCTCGCAAGCAATACTCCGTCTGTGGATCATCACAAGTGGGTGATCTTTGAAAATCATGCATACAATCAAGAGATATTACAAGTGACTCCATTGTTAGAGTATTGAAAATTAGAAAAATTCGAAGCGATTTAAAATGCTAAAATATCCAAGGCTGCAGGTAAAGGTGTTACAAAAATCAATTTAAGAAACAAGAAAGAAACATTCGAATTTAGTGAACTCTGCAAAAAAAGAAACAAACCCACCAAAACTCAAAAAACCCAAACCAAACAAAAAAAGTTTTTTATAATTAAATTTGCTACATTTATTTATATGATTGCCATACCGAATCGATATGCAAAATCAGTCTTTTGGAGATATAAAAAAACATGTTAGTTGATTAAAACTTTTATTTTTTTTGTAAAACCATAAAATTTACTTTAAAAAATAGTATTTATAAAAATCTTATTTCTAAAAAAATCGTATTTATAGCTATAAACCAACATAATCATAGGTGGGCAGTCTTCCGGACTTTGGGGGTATCCCGACCCCCGAAATTAGGGGGGAGGTGTCCCAAAAAAAATTTTGGGGTATACCTCAAATACTTCATTTTTAGCGTTTTTAGTACTAAAACCCCCAAATTTTAAGGGGGGTGTCTGAGATACTCCCAAATTTTAGAGGGGTGTCGGTTTTAGGGGCTATAACCCCCCACTCCCCTCCTGCCCACCTATGAACATAATTATCCAATTTTTGTCGAGGTTGTAGCGCAGCGGCAGAATGTACGTCTGGATTACTGAAAGTTCCTGAAAATCGATATTTTTTAAAATGAAAGCCTAATATTTTTTAGCTTTTTCTATTAAATTACAATCTTTTATGAGATAAAGATTTCAAATTACACTACCATATTTAAGCAGTGGTCTAATATAAGATTTGTATGCCCATATTAACTTTAAACCTGATTTATCGGAAAAAGTTCTAAAAATTAATGCAGACATTTGAAGAGCAGACTCAACTATTTTTTGACAAAGATAAGAAAACTTCAGATTATGAGACATAAACACCTAAATCCGTAATTGTTTTGGCTTGCTTTAAAAATTTGTTGTTTTAGTGTAATCATTGCATAACTATTCATTGTTTTTAGTGTAATCATTGCATGACTTCCTGTGTCCTTTTTTTAAAGTATTTCTTTTTCCAGAGTAATTAATTCTACTGTTTTCATCATTTCATTATTTCTTTGCCTTTTTTTCTATTTTTTTCTTTTTTTTCATCAACAACATCAATTCTGCGACTTTTATTGTCGCCAATATGAAATACAAATTTAACAAGATATCAACGAACATAGCTATCTGATATGACTTTAAAGGCTCAAAAAGAGCTTTTATTTAAGTCAGTTTTAAAACTTTTCTTGAATGCATCCAAACAATAAACAGTTACTTGAGATGGGAGTAGGTTGTTCCAAGGTGTAACCACCCTATTAGCAGAAAAGTTAGGATATACAATAAAATAAAAACCTTGTTTTAAAATCCATAAATAGTTTCTAAAAATTTAAAGTTTTTTCTAAATTAAATGTTTCTTATCATCATTTTTAACACTTATTTTACTGAGTTTTTGCAAGAT
Source organism: Microlaimidae sp. YZB2_3 (assembly GCA_030248175.1). Taxonomy (NCBI): domain Eukaryota; kingdom Metazoa; phylum Nematoda; class Chromadorea; order Desmodorida; family Microlaimidae; species Microlaimidae sp. YZB2_3. Next base: position 5,903 of record JASAMX010033817.1, read on the forward strand.
TATTTTAGTTTTGCCGAACCTTAGTTTTTGTAACAAGACAAAAAAATCCTTTAGTACTAAAACATTATAGCATTAGTAATAATGACACCCGTAGTCTAATCTATATCTGCCATAAATAAATATCTATAGGTGAATGCAAGACTTTAACAATCTTAGTGGCTATAGTGCAATGGTACCAAAATTTTAAAAAAGACAAAAAACAAAGGAAATGTCCTTCAACAGATTTAAACGACAATTTTCAAACGTTCTTTAAAAATATAAACTAAAACTTAGTTTTGTAGTTTATTTTCCAAATAAAAAAACCTTTAATATGATTTTCGTTTGTTATTTAATAAACATTTGCCCAAAACATTTGTGATTTCGTTGTGGTACACGTTTAGATCCAAGTAACATATTTTCTGTAAAAACATACACAAGACGGAAAAAAGCTTTTTTTTAATTCTTCTCAACCAGTTTGTTGAAACCATCGTTTCAATTACAGCCAACGAAAGCACTAACTGAACTGTTGTGTTTAAGGTGTACAAAATAAAGCACTTAATCCACATATAACTATTAATTTCTTACCTTGGCGAAAGCCATTCTATTTAATTTTTATATAAATTAAACAAAGTTTGTATTAGGACCGCTGCAAAAAATTATATAAAGAAACTGACAATTTTAAAAAATATTTTGATTTTAAATAGGCAAAAAAAAAAGCAGGGCTTTTTTTCGAAATAACTTGTGACGCGAGAGCTTCAGACCGCGATTTAGCCCCACGGCGCCCTACTATAGGCAAATAAAATCTAGCTGACCGCGAAAATTGCAGTATTGAATCGACTATTTAACAACAAAGCCATTCAAAATTTTTAACGAAATTGGTTAATAATAAAGATCAAAACCCGTATTTTAATAATTATTTATCAATTTACTTAATTTAAAACCCAAATGCAAATTTTTAAAGGGCTAAAGATGGTTAATTCTTGTATATTTTGTAAAAAGGTGGAATTAAAAAAAAATTCTGCCTTCTTATTTGTTGTTTTAAAAAAACATCATTACCGCACAATTTTAATTGGTCCCTTCATGTCTGCATTCTAATTTTTAGCGTCAGCCAGATATAATTCAACCATAACCATATTTTATATAATTTTGGTAGGGAAAGTTCTTAAATTTTGTAAATCTTTTTGTTTTTTTTTTCTTCATTTTTTCTTCTTGAGTTCTTCTTTTTCTTGTCATTATTATATTTTTAGGGACTCTAATTAATCTGGACTTCTTACAATTATATACTTCAGAAAATATATTTATCCTTATCATCAAGTATTTTTTAACTTCTACTGACCCCTATCAAACCTCTACAAAAAACCTGCCGCAAGTTTGGTTTTATTTATATCTAGTCCCTCTTATACTAATGTCTTAGGTGTTTCTGTCAGAGACAGATGAATCGGTGTGCGTTAAGCGCAACACCTCTGGCGGCAGCCTGCCACAAACCACAAAACCACAAGTATTATTATTTTCGACCAATTTTCCATTATTTATAATCATAAATTTAATAAGCAATAGTAAAGTAAATACCATTGTTTTTAAACGTTATCATACTATGGCACCCAGTTTTTTTATTTAATGAACAAGTGCACATTCCCATCTGGTTTCCTGCTTATAATAATATATTATTTTCTTACACATTATGTTCATTTATACGTCCTGAATTTCCAACTCGTAAGATAAATTATAAACATTTTGTTAAAGTAACGGGAACGGGACACGAGGGTAATGGACACGACGGTACTGGGCACGAGGGTACTTACTGGACAGGAGGGTACTGGACTCAAGGGTACTGGACACGAAGGTATTGGTTTTAAAAAAATCACGTTCACCACAACCTTGTAACAAAATTGATTTAGTATACATGCAAAGGGGACACGAGAGTACTGGACACGAGAGTACCGACAGGCAAAAAACCCACAAAAAACGTGATACACTAACAATAGTTTATTGTTTTTATTATTATTATTATTATTCGTTTGTTGTTATTTAATTCTTAAAAGGAAAAATTAAAAAATAAAAACATTGTTAAGACATAAAACAAAAATAAGAAATTTGTAACATTAAAACATTTCCGTATACAATTCCTATACAAGAAACCCAAAAGCTTCATACCATTTAGTTATGATTTAAATTTAAAAAAAATGTAAGAATTAAAAAATCTTTAAATTCAACATTCTCAATATTAAATTTCGGAGTTCTTACCAGTAAGGTAAAGTAAAGAAGCCTCCAGATATTTATAGGCAAATAAAATCTAGCTAACCTCGATAATTGTTGTATTGAATCGACTATTTTACAACAAAATTGCTCAAAATTTTTAACGAAAGTGGTTTAATAATAAAGATTAAAACCAATATTTTAATAATTATTTTTAACAAAATACTCAAATTGAAACCCAAGTGCAAATTTTTAAAGAGCTAAAGTTGGTTAATTTTTGTATATTTTTAAAAAGATGGAATTTAAAAAATTCTGCGCTCTTATTTGTTTGTTAAAAAAAACGACCTAACCGCAGAATTTTAATTGGTCCCCTCACGTCTGCATACTAATTTTTGGCGTCAGCCAGATATAATTCAACCATAACACGTTTATTTAGCATTTCCGGAGCTTGCCGTTATTTTAAAAATAATATTTTTAGAAAAATAGTTTTCTGTTTCTTTTTAAGTAATAAATTATTCGGCATTTTTATAGCATACTATTAAAAAAATGTAGTATTTAAAGTGTAGCTTGATTTTTGGGTTTTGCTTAGACTTACGAAAAAGTTTTCAGTAAGGTTGTTTTGAAAAATGCCAAAGAACTGTTATAATGAATTGAATTACGTACGATATACTTAAATACAAAAAATATCGTTTATGTCACGTTTGATTACATCATACACAAAGAAATCTAATAGTTGTATGTTTTTGGGTTTTAAAAAACATTTTGTTTAGATTATTTTAAGTTATTCATGTCTTGTGATAAACTGCAGTAACTCCAACCTACAGTAGAATGTTAAAAAGGCGTAAACCTATTTTAAAAAAAAATATTAATGCAGAATGAAAAATATTATGTATCAAAAATTATTTATTTTGATCAAAACTTGATTAAAAGAGCCTAAATAAAACAGAAACGATTCTCAAAAAATTTGCACGATTTCCTTCACTTTCATGTTCATGTTTTTTTTTTATTTTCTGTTTCCTATGTTATCCTTCGCGTTCATGTTTTTAAGAAACAATAATTAAATCACTGGCGCCCTTATTCCACCCATGATTTTTTAATATTAAAAACAATTCTTTCGTTTTTTGCAAATGACCGAAAAGGCAAAGTTTCTTGTGCTCCAGAGCTCTGGACTAAGCTTTAAACATTATTATTATTATTAAGAAGCAACGGTATAAACTGCGTGCAAAATGACCTTTAGAGTTTTCGTATTCATTAAGTATCCCGGTAACAACGGCTCTTGAACCTGCCTCCTGAAAACTGAAAGCAGGTCGGAGGCCGGTGAAACTGTCTCGGAGGCAGGTAGGAGGCAGGTGGCTCTACCTCGTATGTTGAAGCATATGTAGGTAAGAAGGCAGGTAGGAGGCAGCTAAAACTCCCTCAGAGGCAGGTAGGAAGCAGGGTAGAGGTAGATAGGAGGCAGGTATGAGGTAGCAAAAGTTCTGATGGAGGCAGGTAGGAGGCAGGTAAAAACCGTTTGTCCCAAATGAGGCCTCCCTGTCCTTACCGGTGTATGATAAATACTATGGTGTTTTTATTTATTTGCATTTAGCTTTTTATGATTACATTGTTTGAAAAATGCTCTAATAATAGAGCAGGAAAAAGAGGCAATTTTTTTTCCTGGGCGTATGTTTAGACAGAACAGGTGTGGACTAGTCTGAGATGGACAATATTTGAACCATAGAAAAATATTTGGTTTGGGCAGCTGTCACTGAATAAAATTTCTACCATATGATAATGATTTGTTTATGCGTTTAACAAATTACACAGTACTGTTGCATTTTTTTTTTTAGTCTGATGAAATCTCAATTAAAAAATCATACTCATAGCAATCCTTGACAAGCACGATATCGCCACTTTTTCAATTAGAAGGTTATATTGTTTTCACATTTTTCGATAATAGTTAGTGCGGTGCCGCTGTCTAAATCGCCGCGTGAACAATGAACCAATTTCGATTTTAAGATAATGGGCATTTAAATAATAATAATATTGGGAAAGAGAAAGATGAACATAAATTAACATACAAAATTTTTCGGAAGGTTTCTCTAATTATCTTGGTGGCGTGGTGCTGTGGGGCTAAACCGCTGCGTGCCGTTATCGCGCCACCAATGAATGAAATTATTTTTTAAATAAAACATTGAATTAAATTTTTTGTATTAGTTATGCAAGAATTAAAAAAAGTACTTTGTTGTTTTTTAGGTTTTCCACGCGGTTTAAATAGATGGCACTGGGAACTGGTGTAATTTCCGCCACCAATCAAAAACCGAGCACCATTTTTCGGTTATTATCAATCTGGCCAAGACCGCGCTTTTGGAATAGGAAGGTTGGTTCAAGTGTTAGAAGGTCATACAAAGTGGCCAATAAAAGAATTCAAAATATTTTAGAATTTTTACAATCAATGACACGGAGCAAAACGTGATCACCTGATAACTAATACCATATGACATTTTAGAAGCTCTGAAAATGCCAGGGTGATTGGTGTAGTTTCTATTAGGTGCAGTCTGTTATCTGCTCTGTGCAATCATTATTGCTATTGTGGGGTCAGGAGTTTTTATTTTTGTATTTTGTTAATTTTAAAAATATTTGTTAAACAAATCAATAACAAGAACGTAAATGAAAAAAGTAACTCCTGAAAAAGGTTGCGTTTATTTTTGATCAATCAGTAACGAACAAGGAATATCCAGATTTTAAGGATTGAGCGTTAAAATAATTATAATAATAAAGAGGAAGAACTTTCTGAATTTCAAAATTTAACCACGTTATCTAATAATAATTGGCTCGGCGCCAGGAGGATAATTCATCCCGTGGCGCTCCTGCGTCACCCATTATTTCAATTTGTGTTTGAAAACAAAATAAATATAACTTCTAATTTTTCAGCGTTCAAACTTAAACAATTAAATTTAGTTCAGCTAATGTCGGTTTAAAAAATCCGGCGGCCGTGAACCGCCGAATATTATCTTTAGATCAGTGAGTAAGTAGCTTCCTAACGCTTTCTTTGATTTTAAATAACGCGGCCGAATCAAGGTCTATAAAAAATGAAATTTGGAACATATATACAATTGACAATAATCACGATTTTGTTATCTGATAAATTGTAAGTTCAATCATGGCGTATATGCAGATTTTATTTCAAACAATTATAACTGGGCCGAATAAAATCTAGGTGACTTGTCTCGAAATTCGGAACATAAATACAACTGACAACGGAGAAT
>JASAMX010033818.1:0-14994 GCA_030248175.1 Microlaimidae sp. YZB2_3
TTAGATTGTGCTTTAAAAAGCTTTTAACACTAGACTGAGCAAAAATTCAAAATGGTATAAATTAAATAATTTTAAAATTTTGTACAGCATCAGAAGTTATCTGGAAGGTCTGTTATTTTGATGAGAAATAGGTAATTAGAAAACCTTTAGGAAAATTTTCTTGCATTAACTCTTACTGTCGTTAATTTACAATTTAAAGGCTTTTGAGACTTGATTGATATTTGTATTTACTAAAACTTGGTTGCTAGTAAATATTCTTATGGAAAATTATATATTTCACAAAGATAAACTCTAAAAAATTTTGGTTGTAAATTTTAATTTAAAAATTTATTTTTTAGAGATAAAATCTTAAAAAATTAGGTATCCTATCAAAATGTTATCAAAATAAAAATGACTAATTTAATGTTTAACAAAAAAGCTTTGTATTTCTGAAATTCTTTGACTTTTCCAGAATGGTCCGTTAGAAACAAAATTGTTTCTTATTTTTATGAATTCTTGGTTTTTATTTTTATGTATTTATAGTGCAACTTATTTCGTGAGAAATAAATTTAGAATTCTAAATTTAATGACAGAATAGAAAGAGTTATACGAGAATTGCCACAATGTAAGAAGTTTGTTTGATACAAAAAAGTGTAATGCCCTACCGTTTAGTAACTAGACCGTGTTCGGTTTGTTATGTGTATAATATTTTTGATACAAACAAATAAATACTGATTTTTAATATGCCAGTACTCAACTTGTTGAATTCTAGCAAAATACTAAACAAAGTTTCGAAAAAAAATTACAAAATGGAGAATATAAAGCTAGATAAGTCTAAAAACTAAATGCCAGAAACGAGTTTAAAACCTGTAAATTAATACAGATTTGCTAATTTCTGAAAAGAAAACCCAATAAAAACAATACGTGTAAAAGCTTTAGTTTGTGTTTTTTTAACCATTAGAAAACTTATTTTACATAAATTTTCTCTCAAACTACTGTTCATGAGTTAATCAGCTTTAAATAATGATATATTAGTTTACTGATTTCTTCCTGATTATATCTGGCCTAACTGAAAAATAGAAGGGGATTATGTACGGACTTTTTTTAAAAATTAAGAAATGTAGACGTATTTTTAATTCCACCTTTTAACAAATATACATAAATTAAACAAACTTTAGCAATTTAAGATACTTGTAGGTTCAAATTAAGTAATTTGATAAATAATTATTAAAATACTATTTTTAATTTTTGTTATTAATTGTCTCAGTGCAAAATTTCTGAATGTTTTTGTCGTCAAATAGTCGATTCAATACGGCAAATATCGCGGTCAGCTAGATTTATTTGTTAACCTCACCCAACAATTATTGATTATATGGATAAAAAAGTACTGATAGGCGTTCAATTTGGTTGAATCAAAAATGTTTATGTTATTATTGTTAAAAATTAAATATAAACATTTAATATAAATTTTGTTTCCAAATATTATATTAACAAGCATAGTAAAATTGTGACTTTTTCAAAGCCAAAAAAACGTACAATTTTTGAATTTTTGTATTAGCTAATTGTTTAAAGCTATAAAACTGGTTTAAAGTCATAAATTGTGGTTTGTAGTTAGTCCGGCTGACGCTGAAAAATCAGAATTCAGACACGAGGGGACCAATGAAAATTGTGCGGTAATGACGTTTAAAAAAAAACAAATAAGAACGCAGAATTTTTTTAATTCCAATTTCACAAAATATACTAAATCAACCGAATTTACATAGGCTTAAAAATATTTGAATTTAGATTCCAAATGAAAGTAATCGATACAAATTATTAAAATCCAGTTTTTAATCTTTGTTATTAATCCATTTTAGCGAAAATTTTGAATGTTTTTATTGTTAAATAGTCGGATAATGCAAATAATTTGCGCGTCAGCTGAATATTTATTTGCCTATAAGAATAATACGTGCTTCAAAAATATTTTTCATTTAATTTATTTTCTTAATAAACGTAAAGGTACTCTTTTTTCTGCGCTGAACGTTGGGTACCTATTTCAAAATAGCCGGGGGTTAGTATAATTTACAAGTCGGGATCTGTTTTCGGACGCTTTCAAACTGTTCGATTTTCGCTACTTCACAAAATATTTTTTTTTAACAATAATTTTTAAAATTTTCTTTTTTTTGATCTAATGGGAGAAATTTAGTAAAACATTACGGACAATTAAGACGTCTATCAGGCTTCGCTGAGAAATAATGAGCAATAAACGCTAAGCCAGGAAAAAAGGATCTATGGACAAATTAAACCGGCGAACTTTCACTCTTTTCCCAGATTTCAGTTTAATGGTAAAAGACTTGAAATTTCGGAAAAACTGTATTAAAAATTAAATACCTTGTTTTTATTTTTATTAAATTACGTAATTTCAAACAAAATTTTATGTTTTATAAATAGAGTTGACTAAGTTTTGTGTATTTTTTAAGTGGATGGGCTTTTAAAAATGTTAATCGTACTATTTATTGGTTGTTGCATAATTATCAATGTCAACCAGATATATAATTCAACCATAGTGAATGTAGCTGTTATATAGTTTATAAATATAGTGTGGCTTTTTTATTCTAACCAAATTAGAATTTGCTATTCTGCACAATGTTATGAAATTTGAGTGAGAGTAAATTAGCTAGCTATGAATGAATTTATTAGCTTCTCAAAAAATATCAACAAAAAAATAGTGAGACCCCATGTAGCGGCTACTATTAAGTTAGACCCTCCATTACAAATATGCTAACTATTTTTAGTGAAACGCGTCTGATATCATAGTGTTTGATGTTAAGTTACGTTTAGAAACCTTTTAGCAAAATTAGAAATATAAGAATTTGCTACTTTTAACGATGAAAATTAGAGTTTAAAAATAATAAAACAGGAACAACGACCAGTTCGAATTGAAAATTTTGTTCTTGATATGGTTAAATAAATGATTTTTAACAATAACAATTCAATGGTGAGTAATTTGTGTATAATTTCAACTGATGGCCAGTTTACAACTAGATTAATTGTGTCTAATTTCTAGTGTTGTCATTATGATTTTTGTAGTTTTTAAGCTCTGCCGAAGCTCCGGAGCTTTGAGCTTAGTCCGTCCTAATATACTAAAACTGAAAGTCTTCAGGCCAAAATAAAGGTCTTCGCCAGAAAGAATGAAAAACCCTCAAGAAAATCAAAAAATCGATTTGTTATGTAACTTGATTATTATTTAGTTTGTGTTGATCTGCACGTATATTTTTAAAGGTTGGATTATTTATCCATCACCTTGTAAAAATTTATCTTTTAACCTTATGAATAATTAAGTAGTGATGCCATATTTGCAAAATTCTTTGTAAATTAATTTTTTAAACTTATTTTAAATGGCTAAATAACTAAGGAGTACATCTAAATTATTTTTAGCTTATAAGTTAAATTATCTGCAAGTTTCTGACTCTTTGTCAACTGTGGAGCTCTGGAGCATGACTCTAGGTAGGATATTTACTTGTTGTGTCTTTTTAGCATTTACCTCTTACCATGATTGATTTCTTTACTTATGTATATTTTTAAGTGAATGAGTGTATAGATAGATAGCTACATGTGCCTTGCTATAAAAATATAATGGAAATGTCTTTGATGAATTATTAATGTGCCTAAGTTGATAAAATTAAATATATAGAGTTACATTGAATGTTTCTAATTAATTTTAATTTAAATGTTATGACTGAGTCATTTTATTTTGTAATGTACATGTATTATACAAAATCTCTAATATTTATTTGATAATAAATATATTAATATAAAAACATATAGTAAAACATAAATTATGACAGAACGTAATTTCATGCAATTGTAATATCTTTTGCACAATAAATGACGTTTTCAAATATAAATGGTATCTAATTTTTTTACTTTGCAAATCATTCAAGTATTTGGAAATAGATTTGAGAAACTGCTGGCAATTGCAACCAACATTCAGTGTTTAAGTTATGTTGTTTTCCTATGGCATTTGAAAATGATTATGTTTTGTTTTCATTTTTAGTCTAATTTAAAACTTTAACAAATTGATCATTAAAAAGTTTACAATTGGCTTAAAAATAGATATATTGTAATAAATTCAAGTATAGTGAGCTGTTGGTTTTTAAAACTAATCATTTAAAATCTTATCAGTCATATTGTATACTGAAAATTTCTGCAAGTAGGAAAAACCATACTGGCCTTCTAAAAGAGGCTGTGGATAGTTTGTTTGTTCTCAGCAATGAAAATTGTTAGATATATATACTATGTGTGGAGACGATGATAATTTTTTATTAAGTTCACGTGGTTATGGTAAAAAGTGTTTTTGTAATGCATACTCTGTTATTGAAGGTTGTTTGAGTCTATTTTTGATAAATATGTACACTTTTCCGTTGCCTTTGAGTTTTAAATATGATGCCTTATACAAGTCGTGTTGCTATGAGAATGTAGCCCTCAGTCGTTAAATTCTGAGGCTTAATTAAATTATGAGTTTATAGTTTACGCACTAGGTGATAAATATGAGTACTAGCTCACCACGACAACTAGTCCTAGTAATACTTTTATCACTAATACAGAAATTGAACTCGTAGACTCCGAATTTAACTTAGATTAATTTAATTTAATTTAATTTAAGCCTCAGAATTTAATCGACTGAGGGGCTACGTTGTACAATCACGACACTAACTTTATTTAACAACTTGCCTATATAAGGCATCATATTTTTAAAACTTCAACACAACGGGAAGCTGTTGCACAATGGCTGTTTGCTAGAAATTCAACTTCAAACAACCTTCAAATAACAGGAATTAATACATTTACAAAAACACTTTTTACCGTCGTAACCAGCATAAAGGCAATCACGGGAACGGGTTAAATAAAAAATTATCATATCATTCTGCACCACGTGTACGGTTTTTAATTATGCTGTGACAGATTTTCATTGCTGAAGGAGCAAACAAACTATCCACCACAACAAAAATGTTCTTTAAAAGGCCAGTATAGTTTTTGTATTTGCAGAAATTTTCAGTATACAATATGACTGATAAGATTTTAAATGATAATTTTAAAAAAACCAACAGTTTTCGCTATATTTAGCAAAATTTATTTCCGAATTATTTATTATTATTTTTAAGCCGATTAACTAGACTTTTTAATAGATCATTCTTAAACTTTAAATTAAAGCTAAAAATGAAAACAAAACATAATCAAACTAAACTCAAATGCCATCAGGAAACGACATAACTTAAACACTGAATGTTGTTGGATTAATGCCAGCAGTTCATTTCAAATCTATTTCCAAAAACTTGAAATGGTTAAAATAAAAAAAATTAAAATAAAAATATACCATTTTTTTCTAAAAACGTCATTTATTGTGCAGAAAGATAATACAATATCATAAAAAAATTACGTTCTGTTATAATATATGTTTTTTATACCTATATTTATATTAATATATTCATATAGAATAAATATTAGAGATTTTGTATAAGATTTTGACCCATCATGTACATTACAAAATAAAATGACTCAGTTCGTAACGTTTAAATTAAAATTAAATTCAAAACATTCAATGTAACTCTATCTGTATTTTTTATCGACTTTAGGCCGCGTAATAAGATTAATTCAAAATACAATGAGCGTTTCCGTTATTGTTTTTTTTTTTTTTTTTTTATAATTATTCTGCGAGGCGGCTGTAGCGACTGCTCTGTCGCTTCTACAGTGCCGTTGAGTTTTTTTTGAAAAATCTTACGTCACATTGAGTAAAAAAATAAAAGATAAAATAGTAAGAGAGGGTAAATGCTGGGTACCGAAAAACACAAATTTGTGACAACTATATAGTGATGTCCCTACCTTCCAATATCATGCTCCGGAGCTCCAGCCATTTAAAGCAAAGAGAGCTCCGGAGCTTCCAGAGTGAGCGATTTTAAGCTTATATAAGCTTGAAATAAATTTAGATGTACTCCATTAGTATTTTTAAGACTATTTCTAGCGTTTAAAATAAGTTTTAAAAAATTTAATTTACAAAAAAATTTTTGCAAAATAAACTATGGCATCACTCTTTAATTATTCATAAGGTTAAAGATAAATTTTTACAAGGTGAAAATAGATGAATGATAAAGTAACCACTCGTTCTTTGAGAAAATATTACGTGCAGAGAAACACATGACGCAACTAAATAATAATTGGTTACATAACCGATGAAAACTTTTTTTAATTTTTCTCGTTTGAGGGTTTATTAATTATTTCTTTCTGGCGGAGAGCGGTTACGCCCTTTATTTCAGCCTGGAAGACTTTGGCTTTAGTACAAATATAGGACGGAGCTCCGGAGCTCCGAAGCTCCAGAGCTTCGGAGTTGCTCCGGAGCTCTTCCCCAGAGCTCGGAGCTCCGGGGAACATCATTAATGACAACACTAGAAATTGACGCGATTTAATATTGCTAAAGGGGCAGTTGATTTATACGAGAGTTTAATTAGATCATAGCTTAGACTGGCCATCAGTTGAAATTATACACAAATTACTCACCGTTGAAATTGTTATTGTTTTGAAATTCGTTTATTTATGGCGCCATCATTTTGGCCGACTCGTTGTGAAAACCTGATTCTTGAGAAAGCAAAATTTTCAATTAATATCGAACTGGTTCGCTATTACAATAAACTTTTCCCTGTTTTTTTATTATTTTTTTAAACTTTGTTAATTTTAGATAACGTTTTAAAAGTGGCCGATTCTTATATTTTCTTAATTTTTCTATTAAAAGGTTTTCTAAACGTAACTTGAGCATCAAACACTATGATATCGGATTGAAAAAAACGCGTTTCACTTAAAAATAGTTAGCATTCAAACGCTTGTTGTAAGCTTAATAAAAGATTTCTTAAGCTTAACAACAGCTTTTTTACAGAAATCATTTATCATTAGTTTCTTAATAGTAGCCGCTACATGGGGTCAGCTGTTTTTTTGTTGATGTTTTTAAAAAAGCTAATAAATTTAAAAACTCAGTAGGGCTAGTTCATTCTACTCAAGACAAATTTCATATAACATTGTGCCAGTAAGATAGCGAGAATGCTAATTTCGTTTAAAGTTAAAAAAAGCAACAAAACTATATAACAAAACTATATAACAGCTACATTTACCACTATGGTTGAATTATATATCTGGTTGACATTGTAAATAAGTATGCGAACAAGAGAGGACCAATTAAAATAGTGCGATTATAACATTTTTTTAAAAGCCCGTTCCGAAAATCCCGCTTTTCAAAAAATACACAAAACTTAGTCAACTCTATCCTTTATAAAATCTGAATTTTTGTTTGAAATTACGTAATTTAATAAAAAAAAATTGTGAAAACAAGGTATTTAATTTTTAATACTAAAATAGTCAGTTTTTCCGAAATATTTCAAGGTGTTTACCCATTAAACTGAAATACTGAAAATCATGGAGGTCACCAGGTTTAATTTGTCCATAGCAAGTTGTTTTTTTTCCTGGCTTGCACGTTTATTGCTCATTATTTTCTCACGAATGAGCGGTTAAGCTTTTAATTTAAGCCTGATAGACCTAAGTTTTAATTGTCGTAATGTTTTACTAAATTTCTCCCATTAGATAAAAAAAAGAAAAATTTTAAAAAATTATTGTTAAAAAAAAATATTTTGTGAAGTAGCAAAAAAACAACAAACAGTTTAAAAGCGTCCAAAAACGGGTGCCAACTTTGTAAATAGTATACTAACCCACTGTTAGAAATCAGTACCGACGTTTTTACGAATAGCGCAGAAAAAAGAGTACTAGTTTCTATAAAATGAACATTATTAAAAATAAATTAAATGAAAAATATTTTGAAGCACAGTTTATCTTATAGGCAAATAAAATCTAGCTGACGGCGATATTTGCATTATTGAATCGACTATTTAACAATAAAAACATTCAAAATTTTTCACTAAAATGGATTAATAACAAAGATTAAAAACTGGATTTTAATAATTATTTATCAAATTACTTCATTTGGAATCTAAATTCAAAATCTTTAAGAGCTATGTAAAGTTGGTTAATTTAGTATATTTTGTGAAAGGTGGAATTAAAAAAATTCTGCGTTCTTATTTGTTTTTTTAAACGTCATTACCGCACAATTTTCATTGGTCCCCTCATGTCTGCATTCTAATTTTTAGCGTCAGCCAGATATAATTCAACCACAATTTATAGCTTTAAACCGGTTTTATAGCTTTAGACCGGTAAGCTAATACAAAAATTAAAAAATTTTCGCTCATAACATATTTCTAGTTTTTGGCTTTGAAAACTAGCGATACTTATGCTTGTTAATATAATATTTGAAAACAAAATTTATTGTAAATGTTTATATTTAATTTTTTAAGCAATAATATAACGTGATTTAATCGAACATTTTTGAATTCAACCAAATTAAATTATATCAGTACTTTTTTATAACCAATATAATAAAGAATAGTTGTTTAAGATAATATTATAGGCAAATAAAATCTAGCTGACCGCGATATTTGCAGTATTGAATCGACTATTTAACAACAAAAACATTCAAAATTTTTCACTAAAGCGAGTTAATAACAAAAATTAAAAATAGTATTTTAATAATTATTTATCAAATTACTTAATTTGGAACCTACAAGTATATTTTTAAAGTGCTAAAGTTTGTTAATTTATGTATATTTTGTTAAAAGGTGGAATTAAAATTAATTCTGCGTTCTTATTTATTTTTTAAAAAAAAGTCATTACCGAAAAATTTTAATTGATCCCTTTATCTCATTTTCAGCGTCAGCCAGATATAATCAGGGAAGAATCAGTAAACTAATACTGTGGTATTTAAAGCTGATTAACTCATGTAAAAGTTAATCCACTTTGAGAGAAATTTATGTAAAATAAGTTTTATTAATGGTTAAAAAACGCAAACTAAAGCTTTTACACGTATTGTTTTTATTCGGTTTTGTTTTTCTGAAAATTTCACAAAATCTGTTATTAATTTACAGGTTTTAAAGAGACTTGTTTCAGTCTTTTCTGGCATTTAGTTTTTAGACTTATGTAGCTTTATACTATTCCATTTAATATAAGGGTTTTTTTTCGAAACTTTGTTTCGTCTTTTGCTAGAATTCAACCGTAGAATTTCATTTTTACTGGCATATTAAAAATCAGCAATTCAAGCGGTTGCTATTTATTTATTTTATTTGTTTATTTTAAGATACGAACAAAAAGAATTGTTATACCACATAAGCGAACCGAACACGGTCTCGCTTTATTTTAAACGAGTAAGCATACACTTTTTTTTGTATCAAACAAACTTTCTACATTGTGGCAATACATATAACTCTTTCTATTATATTAACGTCATTAAGAAGAATTTAGAATTCTAGATTTTATTTCTAGCGAAATAAGTTGCACTATAAATACATAAAAACCGGAACCAGAAAAAAATTAATAAAAATAAGAAAAAAGCATTTTTGTTTATAACAGGAAAAGCCCCGGTTACTGGAAAAAATGACGAAGAATTTCAAAAATACCCAAAGCTTTTTATTTAAACATTAAATTAGTAATTTTATTTTGATAACATTTTTTTGATAGAGTACCATGATTTTTTTAAAATTTTATATCTTTGTGAAAAATATAAATTTTTAGATAAGAAATCTTGCTCACAACCAAAATTTTTTTTTTAAATTTTATATCTTTGTGAAATATATAAATTTTTAGATAAGAAATCTTGCTCACAACCAAAATTTTTTTTAGTATCAATACAAATATCAATCGAGGTCAACCTTTTAAATTGTAAATTGACGACAGTAGAGTTAATGCAAGAAAATTTTTCCTAAAAGTTTTTCTAATTACCCTATTTCTAATCGAAATAGTTCAGACCTCTCCCAGATAACTTCTAATGCTGTCAAAAAGTTTTAAAAAATTATTTAATTTATGCATTTTAACTAAATTTTTGCTCAGTATTAGTGTTAAAGCTTTTTCTAAAGCACGATAGTTAAAACCCTCCCATTTGAATGAAAATTGTTCGGTCTAAAATATATTTTCAGAGTTATGACGTTATATAGAATCCCTTTTAGCCAATTAGCGCTTGGGAAAAAAATGGCGATCGATCTCTCATTCATTGGAGATCAATTTTTTCTAATAGCTAAGTCACTAAAACAGCTCTTCTCACCACCTGCAGAGCAAAACATATATTACGTGATCAGAAATACTATATGTCATTTTCAGGGTCTTTAAAATCCTGGAGTAGGCCATAGTAAAAATAGTGATTTTTGGATTAGAACATACGTTAATTTTTTGCACGGAAATCATTTTATTTGTATCAAGTAAAAAATATTAGTGAAGTTAGGACTTATATCTGTTACATATTTAAGTTTGAAAGCAATCCAGCAATTTTTAAGAAAAATAGCCCCTAGATAAAAAACTGCTTCTTTTCGTCAAAAAAAGGGTCTCAAACGGAGCTTGGGCTCAATTTTAATTATGTAAGTTTAAAAAACTAAACTCTTTTCAGAACTTTTTGTATGTCTCTTTTACGTCGAAAGCGTTTTGCGGTTTTTTAGAAAAAAATTTTTCTGGTTTGTAAATTAAAAAAACGTCCGTTCGAAAATTTGCTAAAAATTACGCTAAAAAAAAATGCTCTAAAAAATTTACGAAAATTTTTCAAATAACGTAAAATAGTTTATGTAAAATACCATTTTGTTGTCTTTTATACGTTTTTTTTATACAACAAGATTGCAATTGTTCGCGTAAGACTCCCATCTTTGTGCGTTTTTGAAAAATGGCCGAAATTGGAAAAATTAGTTTTTCGAATAATATTTTTAAAGACCTCCGCTAAATTTTCCAACGAAGAAACTAGCTGACCGCGATATAAGCAAATAAAATCTAGCTTACCGCGATATTTGCAGTATTGAATCGACTATTTAACAACAAAAACATTCAAAATTTTTCACTAAAGCGGACTAATAACAAAGATTAAAAACTTTCTTTTAAAAATTATTTATCAAATTACTTAATTTGTAACCTAAGTGCAAATTTTTTAAGGGCTAAAGTTAATTAATTTTTGTATCGTTTGTGAAAAGGTGGAATTAAAAAAAAATCTGCGTTCTTATTTGTTTTTAAAAAAAAAAACACGTCATTACCGCACAATTTTCATTGGTCCCGCCATGTTTGCATTCTAATTTTTAGCGTCAACCAGATATAATTCAACTATAATTGTATTTTTAAAGTTAAGTTGTTTTTTTCAAAATCATCAAAAGTTTTTGAATTTTTTGCAAATTTTGAAATATGGGTTAATTTTTTGAAAATTTTATCAATTTTCAAAGTGTCATAAAAAATGTTAAAAAAATTATTTTTATAAAAAAACTGAGCCTATAAAATAGGACATTTACTCTTCTATCAGGTGATATATAATTTAATATTTTGGAATAAGTATGAGGTTCACAATACATTAATAAGCTATCTCCTATTTTTTTCAAAATTTCGAGTAAAAAAGTGGCACAAAAGGTGGTATTATTACTACCCGTTCGGACCTGATAATGGACCAAATTTTCTTTTAAGTTAATGCAATATAACCCAAATTGTATACGAGGAAGCTCAAAATGGTTTTTGGATCCAAATATTTAATAATTTTGCGCAATTTTCTATCTTTTAAATTTTCGGCCATCGCCTTTAAAGACCTAAATTAAAAAATAAATCCCGAAAATCATTATAAAATTTAAAACGCTATTTTTGTCAGGATTTGCTTAGCGGTCATTTTAAGCTTTTTTCCGTAAATATCCGTTGACATTAAATATTTCAAATCGAGGCTAAAACTAGGGGCCGGCACATATTTTCCCTATCCCGCGGAGATCGCCCCCCCCTGATATATATGTGTGTATATCTCGTATAAAAATATGCAATTATAGGTGGTGGTGCATATCTATGTATATATATAAAGATTAATGTGGTTATAAACAACAAACAATATAGCACATTTTTATACCATTTAATTTTACTTATGTCAACAATAAAAATAAATTTTACTAATAATCCTATAAATATATCATTATGCACATCAGGTCAAAATTATATATACACTCTAGGTACTGACACATACTTAATATAAAAATATATTTTATCAACACAATTTTTTTTAAAAAGTACGTATAAGGGTATTATGTATTTACTTTTACTTATGCATCTACTTCAAATTCATATATAATATTTATAATTTTAAATACAATAACTCTTCCTCCTTATTTTTCTATAAATATTTTTACACAATTATGACTTTATAGAATCACTTTTAGCCAATTATTGCTTTGAAAAAAAAGGTGATCTCTGATTTATTGCAGATCAATTTTTACCAATCGCTAATTGACTAAAACAGTCCTTCCCACATCTATTCCCGCAGAACAAAACATATATGACGTGATCAGTAATACTATCACAATTTGAGGGTCCTTAAAATCCTGACATGAGTTGGCCTTCTGAGCAAGATTTTTAAAAATAAATTTATACATATATATTCTTGTTGACCTAGTGAAAATGCTTTACCTAGTGAAACCGTTTTATCCAATTCACTAGTATTTTTACTGAAAAACTAAAAAATAGCTTTTTTAACCCCTTCTATTTTGTGTTGGTAAAATTTTTATATGTAAAACTTTATTGCGCCTAGTTATATATAAATGTCAATGTCAAAAATTATATTTTTTGCTATAAATACCATATTTTGAAATTCTTTAAATATATTTTTTTGTGTTTCTGGGGGTTACTTCTTATGCATAAACTTTCATTGTAGATAAAGTAATTTAATATTTTAATATTAGTAAGTAAATAAAAATATCTTTTGAATCCAGTCCATTATTTTAATGTTTCTTTCTTACTTAACTATTTCTTAATTTACGCGAACTTTAAAAATTTTGTCGCCTGTTTATTTTCGGCAAAAATTTTATTCTATTTTATTAGTAATACTCCGTCTATTTTTGTTTTTAGAGCTTTTATAACTTTCTAGTTAGCATAAAGCCTTTACAACACTTTAACTTTACAAAACTACTACTAAATTTTTGTGATTGTTTCATTAATACTTTTGCATTTGACTCGATAAAATGTATATTTTTTTTCTTTTGGCAACAGTAATTTTTTATGTTTTTGCTTTTTTTGTCTTATTATAAATATTGTACGTTATTCCTATATAAATATGGCGTGTACAATAAACAATCCTTGTCTTACCTTTCTTCTTGATTAGTTTCGGTACGCATGTTGCAGTGCAGTTGCATCGCAAATACTACATTTTTCTCAAAATTTAATGATTGCCAGTTATCTATTAATATTTTTTTGTTTTATTATATATTCAAATTCTTTATGTATTTAATTTTTTTCATTATTTTATCTTATTATCTATTTAAATTTTTTATGTAGTTTGCATATAATGATTATTATAATTTTATTTTATGTTTGATTTGCTAAAATAAATTATTTTTTTTCCTCTTTTTTTTCTTCTTGAAGAAATACAAGATTCCTACAATTCTTGTATGAGGGCTTACTTTGATTATTTTAATTGATTTCAATTTGTTTGAAATTTATACAGAAAAACTTTGTTTTCTGAAGTTCTCGACTTTACTTTTTTTTCCATAAGTATGGTTTGTGTTGAGCACAAAATATGTGTTGCGGAGTTTAAACTAACAAGATCATTTAGAATTTAATATGTTACCATCAAATCAATTTTTTCTGCCTTTTTCTAAGGTATCAATATTTATTTAATATAGGTACTTAATTCATTTTTATAATTAAAGTAAAAAATCGTCGTTGTCATGATAAAATAGTCAAATTCTTTATAATACACGTGATTGTAACTTGAAACTATGATTCTTTTTGTCCATTTACACACAAATATTTTACAGTATATGTAAGTTAGAGTCACTTTGATTTTATCCTGATTGTGACTCTTTGTGTAAAAACGAACTAAGTAAGTAAGTAGTTAAGTAATTGCGGACGAAATAATTAAAACTGCCTACTGGGAATTGCTGAATATTTTTTAATCCTGTGCGGTTGATGATTTCGGAATGAAAATATAAATGAAAAAATAAAAGCTTATGGAAGAAAAGGTAGAATCAGGTGCAATTTATTGTTTGTTATACATTGAATTGTTTTAAAAATGGGAAGATTTGTAAGTTTAGAACAAAGTTGGAGCTATTTACGTTTTAAGTAAGTAAGTAAATGTTTATGTTGCAATGGTTACGTCAAATAACACTAATAATACAACGTTATAGTAATTTAAAAACATATAAAACACAAAAACAAGCAATATATCACACATTAAAGTAATATATAAAATCAGTTTCTAAAAAGGTATATTAAATTTAATATAAAAATTTAGTAGTTAAGTATTAAGTGAGTTTAATATAAACGGACATTGAGCAGTTCAGTATTAAATGAGTTTATATAATTTATATAGCGCATAAAAAATACAATTATAAAATGAAATTAATATAATAAAAGCTTATTTTTAAAACATTTTAAGGTTGGAGCTGATACAAGTTCAGGTGGTAGTTTATTGCACGGACCTGTGCACGGTCTGGAAATGCCCCCCCCGCAGGTTCCCCCCCCGTTTTATTGCCCCCCGCCGCCAAATGAAAAAGTACTCTAAAATTATGACGCCATTTTTGACCTATGATGACGCCATCATCGCAATTTTTTTGCAGTTTTTAGCCTATTTCAATCATATCTTTAAAGCTCCCATTTCAGGAACCTATTTTCACCTTCATTTTCGCATTTTTTTATTCCTTTTTTCTCTTTTCCCCTTCTTTTTCTCTCTTTTTCTTCTTTTTTTCTTTCTTTTTCGTTCTCCCCTGCTTGCCGCACCATCCGTTTTATTGCCCGCCCATTCCAAAAAAAGTTGCCCCCCGTGCCCCCTCCCCGTTTTTGGAATTGCCCCCCCCCCCCCCCCCCGTTTAAACCCGGGGAGGCAGTGCACAGGTCGGATTCCATATATTGATAATACGATTTGTAAAAAAACTCTTCCGTGTTATATCCAAGCTGAAT
>JASAMX010033819.1:0-11234 GCA_030248175.1 Microlaimidae sp. YZB2_3
GTATGTTACTCGTTCAGTTACGTATTGCTCCAGAAAAAAGTTAAAAAAACATAAATTAGTTTTGGTAATTATGTTTATCTTATTCTTAGTTTTATTTTAACGCTCAGAATTAATATTTCTCTTTTGTTAGTGATTGATCAGAGTAATAAAAAGGGCTTATAAAAAACAAGAAAAAAAAAATGGCACAACTTTCTTAGAAAAGATTTTTTATTTAGGTTCTTGTTACAGATTTATTACCTAGCCTTAAAAAATGTCCTAAGAATAGAGCAGGAAAAAGAGACGTTTTCCCCTGGCGTATGTTTAGACAGAAAAAATGTTGACTAGTCTGAGATGGCATTATGTGGACTATAGGAAATTGGCATTTGGTTTGGGCAACAGCTCACTGAATAAAAATTTCTACCATATCATAATGATTTGTTTATGCATTCGACTTGACCAAACAGCACTGTCTATCTATTTTTAGTCTGCACCGAAATGTCTATTGTAAAAAATCATACTGACAGTAATCTTTGACAAGAAAAATCTGGCTTACTTTTTAAAAATTATAGTTGAACTTAAAAAAACAAATAGAGCCTTCTAAATGAAAAAGTGGATGATTTTGCGCTTGTCAAATTTTGCTGTGAGTATGGTTTTTTCAAATGACATTTCATCAGACTAAAAAAAAGCAACAGTGCTGTGTAATTAGTATCAATGTATAAACAAGTCATTATCGATATGAAAGAAATTTTTATTCAGAGAGCAGCTGCCGATATTAAAGAGCAGACAGAAGGTTTCCCCCCCTTCTTCCTATTGCGATTTGATATTATAGGTTTAAGTGCATACTCTTACGGTCTCTTTTTTGCCGATAACTGAACACCTAATTATTCTTCTCCGGAAGAAATATCTAAAAAAGTTCTTCTTCTTTCGGAATTAAAAATTAGTTCGATTTCCTCTAAAATAATTGTACCGTTATTGGAGATCGCTAATTTGCCCAATATTTTTGATCGGAAAATCATTCCTTTAATTACAAAAAAACATGATGTTTTTCATAAAATATTTTTATTTTTCGTAAGCGAGCGCGGACTTTTTTTGTTTAAAATTTTTAAAACCCATAGGAATGGAAACATTTTAGATTTATTTTTTTTCCAACTGAAATGACATAATAACTGAACCACAACCTGATGAAACATTTCCATCTACGTGTGATCATAGTTCCATTTTATTTCATGTTAACTTTTATGTTTCAAATGCAACAAATAGCTAACAAGTCTCCCTCCATTTTCGCTCCCCTAACTTTGTGTAAAATTAGAAACTTTTTAAAACTAAATTTAAAAAATCGGAAAAAATAACGTAAATGATTTATAAAAAAATTTTGTTAGTATAAAATAAAAATGTATTGCAACTTTTGTTTGGATGAAAATAATTTCTGACAAAAATTTTTTTTATCTCCCCCATATTTAAGACCAAGTCTTAGCCCCCCCCAGAATCTTTATCGTTTATATCAGTTTTTAAATTTTGCCAAATCGTATTAGTTCAAAAGCTTGCGCTGCATAGCCATAACAAAAAAGATGCTTTAAAAAAGTTGAAGCTGAAACTGTTGGCAGTTGGGACATACGTAGATTTTATAACAAACTGTATATGTAGCAAAAAAAATTTAAAAAATTTCAAAATTGGATCTATAAAAAAAGGTTGCACAAATTTTCGTCTCTACCTCTAGGAAAACGTAAATTATTCAATGATTATTTTGTAGCGTTTTTGTTAAGTATAAAAAGCACAAATTTGCCGTATTTTCCAGCTCGAGTCCTGTGCCTAGTATAGGTTTACAACGCGCCAATTTTCAGTGTCCAAAGTTGCTATAAAATTAAAAAAGGGACTTCCGAAAATAAACATTCCATCTTATTATCTGTCCAAACTTAGCGATATTTAGCCTGTCCCCTGGCGCGTATCTTTGAATTATCTATATGCAAACTGGAAAAGTTACCTCGTTGAAAATGTCTTTATTCGACAATTTTTTAAAAAAGCATGTGCTAGTTTAAAGAGAAGTTATAGAGGGTATATCTTTAACATTTTTATGTTGTAAAACTATTGAAAGTGTAATATTTTAGTACTATCCTAGATTATTTTCGTAATTCAATTTGTATTACCAACTTAGACCGGGACCCATTTTTAAAAAACATTTGCTAGTTTAAAGAAAATTATAGAGGTATATCTTTAACATCTTTATGTTGTAAAACTATTCGGAAGTGTAATATTTATTATTATGCTAGATTATTGTAGTGTCACTCTATCTATATTTTTACCGACTACAGGCCGCGTAATGAAATTAACTCAAAATAATGGACATTTCCGTTATTGTTTTTTATTTTTTTTAATAATTTTTTTGCGCGGCGGCTGTCACGACCGCTCTGTCACTTCTACAGTGCGGTTAAGATTAATTTACTACAATCGACATAAATCCACGTTCAGCCTACTCTGCTCAACATTTTTATTGGTTTACCCAACATACGGAAATCATGGCTTTTTTGCTGCTCTTTTTTTAGAATATTTATTAGGCTAATTTTTTATTTAAAAAAACGATGCGTCTATTATAGTTTTAACAAATTTTACATCTAAAAAAATATTTTGTTTTATAATTTGGGTAATTGTGCACGAGCTCATGCAGTTCTAATAAATTTTACATTGTACAAAAATTATTTTTACTTATAATTTTAGGTAATTGTACACGAGCTTATGCATGTTGTCGGTTTTTGGCATGAACACACCCGGAACAACAGGATAATTATATAAAAATTAAATATGAAACCATGTTCAACCAGGTTTGGTATTGTTAACTGTAAGTATATCCGGCAACCAGCGCGATATTTACTCCGTTGAATGGTGATATGCGGTTTTGTAGTATTTAAAATTAGTTTTTAAAATTACCGCGCTGGATGCCGGCTATACTCAAAAGTGTTAAATGAAAAGATGAGCGAGTTAAACTACGATCTGTCCATTGTGTTTTCACCTTGGTCAAAATCCATTGTTCTAAACGGAAGAAATCCCGTGCGCATCAAAGGACACCGCGCGCATAAAGGGACACCCGCATTTTAGGGTAACTGACTTAAATCGGCCACGCCTTTAATAACTCGCGTCGCCATTTTAGCATATTTGAAAAGTGGCTTATTTTTGAAACACAAAAGAACTAGCACAAAAGTAACCGGATGAAAGTTGAATAATCCATTTGAGCAAAAGTTTTATATTTTTGTTATTGAACATTATCATACATTTTTAGCCAAAAAGTGAATTTTTGGTGATTACTCCTAATTTTTTGCTTTGTAGTTTAAACAGCATCAAATTTAGAAGAAAAATTATATAACCATAGGAATATCTTCTATTTAAGGCTCGAGGTTGTTAATTTTCATGTTTTGATATTTTCTTCAAAATCATTTTGCAATGCGTTTAACTAACTGCGTTTTTAAGATTCCGTAATTTCGGCCACCTACAAAAAACTGGCCTTAACTATTGCTTAAACAAACAATAAAAATTTCTAAAGGTTGCAAATTTACTCTTAGGTATATTTCTTGGTAAATAAAACTTAATTTTTCCCGTTTCCAAACTTTAATAGTTGTTAGCAAGACTTAAATAATTATGTCGAAACCTTAAAAAACAAGTTTTAATAATTTGTATTTTTTGTTCAATTTTTATTTTTGGCTTAAAAAACGTCAAAACAAAGTCAAACGAGCAAAAAAAATTCTTTATAAATACGGTAGTTCAATCGGCTATTTAAAAACCGCAAACCACGGCAGGTTCTTTCACCTAAATTTTCAGGTGGCCGAAATTAACGGAATCTTAAAATGCACAGTTAGTTAAACACATTGCAAAATGTTTTTGAAGAGAATATCAAAACATGAAAATTAACAATATGAGCCTTAAATAGAAGATATTTTAAGATTATATAATGTTTCGTTCTAAATTTGATGCAGTTTAAACACAAAGCAAAAATTAGGAAAATCACAAAAAATTCACTTTTTGTATAAAAATGTTGATAATGTTGAATAACAAAAATAAAAAACTTTTGCAAAAACACTTTATTCAACTTTCATCCGGTTACTTTTGTGCTAGTTCTTTTGTGTTTTAAAAATAAGCCACTTTTCTAACACCTAAATTGGTGACCGAAATTAAGGCGTGGCCGAAATTAAGTCAGTTACCCTAAATGCGGGCGTCCCTTTATGCGCGCGGTGTCCTTTGATGCGCACGGGATTTCTTCCGTTTAGAACAATGGATTTTGACCAAGGTGAAAACACAATGAACACATCGTAGTTTAACCGCTCATCTTTTCATTTAACATGTGAGTATAGCCGGCATCCAGCGCGGTAATTTTAAAAACTAATTTTAAATACTACAAAACCGCATATCACCATTCAACTAGAGTAAATATCGCGCTGGGTGCCGGATATACTTACAGTTAACAATACCAAACCTGGTTGAACATTTTCGTATTTAATTTTTATATAATTGTCTCTGTCGTTCCGGGCGTGTTCATGCCAAAAACCGACAACATGCATAAGCTCGTGTACAATTACCTAAAATTATAAGTAAAAATAATTTTTGTACAATGTAAAATTTATTAGAACTGCATGAGCTCGTGCACAATTACTCGAAATTATAAAGCAAAAATTTTTTTTTACAATGTAAAATTTGTTAGAACTATAATAGACGCATCGTTTTTTTTAAATAAAAAATTAGCCATAAAAAATATTCTAAAAATAGAGCAGCAAAAAAGCCATGATTTCCGTATGTTTAAACCAATAATGTTGAGCAGAGTAGGCTGAAGTGGATTTATGACGATTGTAGTAAATTAAACTCAACCGCACTGTAGAAGCGACAGAGCGGTTGTGACAGCCGCCGCGCAGAATAATTATAAAAAAAATAAAAAAAAACAATAACGGAAATGTCCATTGTGTTTTGAATTAATTTAATTACGCGGCCTGAAGTCGGTAAAAAATAGAAATAGAATGACACTACAATAAACTAGCATAATAATAAATATTACACTTTCAATAGTTTTACAACATAAAGATGTTAAAGATATACCTCTATAATTTTCTTTTAAACTAGCAATGCTTTTTTTAAAAATGGGTCCGGCCTGAAGTCGGTAAAAAATACAAATAGAATGACACTAAAATAATCTAGTATAGTATTAAATATTACATTTTCAATAGTTTTACAACATAAATATGTTAAAGATATACCTCTATAACTTTCTTTAAACTAGCAATGCTTTTTTAAAAAATTGTCGAATAAAGGCATCTTTCCAAACTGAGGTAACTTTTCCAGTTTGCATATAGATAATTCAAAGATACGCGCCAGGGGACAGGCTAAAATATCGCTAAGTTTGGACAAATAATAAGATGGAATGTCATCAGGTGTTTAAAAAAAATTTTTCGGAAGTCCTTTTAATTTTTTAGCAACTTTGGACACTGAAAATAGCACGTATATAAACCTATATTAGCAGGGACTCGAGCTGGAAAATACGGCAATATATTGTTATCTTTAACAAAAACGCTACAAAAATAATCATTGAATAATTTACGTTTTTCCTGAGGGTCAAGACAAAAACTATTATCCGACGTTTTTATAGATCCAATTTTGAAGGAGCTATTTTTAAATTTTTTGCTACATTGTAGTTTGTTTATAAAATCTACGTATGTCCCAACTGCCAACAGTTTCAGCTTCAACTTTTTAATGAAACGCATTTAAAGCATCCTTGTATCGTCTGGCACGAGCTTTATAATTAATTTTGGCAAAATTTAAAATTTTAGATAAACGATAAAGTTTCTTTTTTTTTCTTAACTAGATCTAAAATATGGCGTGGATAACGAAACTTTTTGTCAGAAATAATTTTAGTAGAAACAAAAGTTGCAATACATTTTTTATTTATACTAACAAATTTTTTATATAAATCATTTACGTTATTTTTTTCCATTTTTTAAATTTAGAATTTAAAAAGTTTCTAATTTTACCGTAGTCAGCAGAGCGAAAATCACGAATGACTCGTTTGCTATTTGTTGCATTTGAAACATAAAAGTTAACATGAAATAAAATGGAAGTATGATCACACGTAATGAAAATGGTTCATCAGGTTGTAGGTCACTTATTATGTCATTTTGTTTGAAAAAAAGTAAATCTAAAATGTTTCATTATTATGGGTTTTAAAATTAATAAATCAAAAAAGTCCACACTCGCTTACGAAATCTAGAAATATTTTATGAAAAACATCATGTTTTGTAACTAAAGGAATGCTCCAATCAATATTGGGCAAATTACAATCTCCAATAACGGTACAAGGATATTAGAGGAAATCAAACTAAGATTTAATTCCGAAAGAAGAAGAATTTTTTCAATTTCGTCTTCCCGAGAAGAATAATTAGGTGTACGGTATTGGCAAAAAACCGTAAGAGTATCGCTTAAACCTATAATATCAATCGCAATACTTTCAAGTTTAGAAAACCTACTATCTACTTTAACAATGGCAGCTGCTCTCTGAATAAAAATTTCTACCATATGATAATGACTTGTTTATACATTGATCTAATTACACAGCACTGTTGCTTTTTTTAGTCTGATGAAATGTCATTTGAAAAAATCATACTCATAGCAATCTTTGACAAGCGCGAAATCACCACTTTTTCATTTGGAAGGCTATATTTGTTTTTTAACAACTATAATTTTTAAAAAGTGGCGATTTCGCGCTTGTCAAAGATTGCTGTGAGTATGATTTTTTCAATTGACATTTCATCAGACTAAAAACATGCAGCAGTGCTGTTTGATTAGATCAATGCATAAACAAATCATTATGATATGGTAGAAATTTTTATTCAGTAAGCTGTTGCCCAAACCAAATGCAAATTTCCTATAGTCCACATAATGCCATCTCAGACTAAAGTTAAATTCTATCAGGGTGAAAATAGATGAGTGGTAAAGTAACCACTCGTTCTTTGAGAAAATATCACGTGCAGAGAAACAAATTACGCAACTAAATAATAATTGTTTGCATAACCACTGAAAACTTTTTTTTAATTTTTCTCGATCGCGGGTTTATTGTTTATTTCTTCCTGGCGGAGAGCGGTTACGCCCTTAATTTCAGCCTGGAAGACTTTAGCTTTGGTCAACATTTTTTCTGTCTAAACATACGCCCGGGAAAAACGTCCCTTTTTCCTGCTCTATTCTTAGGGCATTTTTTAAGGCTAGTTAATAAATCTGTAACAAGAACCTAAATAAAAAATCTTTTCTAAGAAAGTTGTGCCATTTTTTTTCTTGTTTTTTATAAGCCCTTTTTATTACTCTGATCAATCAGTAACAAAAGAGAAATATTAATTCTGAGCGTTAAAATAAAACTAAGAATAAGATAAACATAATTACCAAAATGACTCACGTTCTTTATTTAAAGATGGCGCGGTGCCCAGGGGCCTATTTCATAAAGACGTTTGTAAATTTTAATTTACAAAACTCCGCCTATTTTTCGTAAATTACATGATAGACGATATACGACATGGCGAATATTGATCATTTATCGGAGATGAAATGCCGTGGTTGCGACCAATCAGCGCAGAGCAGTGTGCCCAGATGCTCCTCCTGGATTACAAGTCAAAAAACCTTTATCGTGTATTTTACAAAAAATAGGCGGAGATTTGTAAAATGAGAATTTACAAATGTTTTTATAAAATAGGCCCCAGAAGTTAAATCGCACCGTGATGCTTTCGCGCATATTAAGATGCGTATTAGCTTTAAAAACCTATCGATCCTATCGATCCTCCTAAATGATATACAACTAAAATTCCGATTTATCGATTTTACCTCGTAGTATATGCAACCGTTTCCAATGGACAAAACTTGCGGACCACCCAATCTTCCTACTTGTGACCAGCATCTAAATATTCAATTTCACGATTTGTCCGCCTTACGGCAAATAAAATGATGGTAAACTGAGCATGCTTTTAAAATTTAGGGATCTTAGTATTAAAACGCAAAGTACTCCTAAAACGCTACACGAAACTTTTTAACCGTCGCAGCCAGAAGCCGGTCCATTAGCAGCATGTTAACTATCGGTTAAGCTAGCCAGTTGTTAAAAAAGCTTTTATTGCTTAAATTCTCTATTTTTCCTGTAAATATTAACAATTCTTTAGTTTGAATTGAAAATCATATTTTAATAATATTATTGATATTTATTTAAAATAAAAACTAAAAAGTGGCTATTTGTACAATAAAACCATTATTATTTTTTTATTTTAGCGTTGAGAAATCATTTATTTTAATTAACCACAACAAATATTATATTTAAACTAAAAAATATTGTTATAAAACTATTAAAACAATCTTATAAATAATATTTTTTTTCATAACCGGTTATTTTAACCGGTAGTCAATATGTTGTTGTAGAGGACTGACTCCAGTACCCCATATTCGAGATTTTCACGAAAGGTGTCTAACGTTTTTTTCAAGTTAGTGGTAACCTAACGAAGTTGGACTATTAAAAAATATCGAGAAATACTACAAATTGAAAGAGGAATAAAGATTTTACAAGCTAAATGTGGTCGGTATATAAAAAGTTTAGTATTTTAGTAGCTCCAAGGCAGTACCTGTTTAATTGTAAAATTTTTCGCTATTTAAATGCATTATTTACCAGAAAACAAAAACAGAATTTTTGAATTATGGCATTTTAGATTTATTATAATCATAATTCTAAAAAAAATTGTGCTTAAACCGTACAAAAAATTTTCGAGGTACATAAAGCAAAAAAAATCAAAAACAAGTTTTGTTTTATTTTTATTTTTTTATGTTTTTCTCGATAATAACATAATAGAAAATCATAAAAAATACACAAGTATGCTTATTGTTCTTTGAACAACAAAGTAATAATTTCTAATCAAAATAAAATACCAGAATTTCTGAATGAAAGTATTCTTGTTTTTGTCTTTTATAATATAAATGCGATAATGATATACACGCAATTTCCTAAAAAAACTTTGCCTAAAAACATTCAAAAATTAATAAATTACTCTGTTAAAGTTAGTGCTAATAAAATTTTAAGAAATTCGCAAGAAAGTTTTTCCTAAAAAAAATAAAAAATTCTACCAAAACATTTGGAAATAATTTTTGACACTCAAAACAGTCATGAATTATGTACTCATACAGCAATTTAAGATTTAAATTATCATTTTTGTTTGTATTATAACCAGCAATACTGTGGTGTTCATAGTATTTTTATTTTCTTGTTTTTATCTAATAATAAAATTACAAAATACAAATGAAAATGCCCAAAATATAAGATTCTGAACATAAAAATTCTTTTGTTAAAATACAAAAAAAACACGATGGTTTGACATCTAAAATCGCAATTATTGCATTAAATTACACTAGTATTTTTGCAATATTTGTGGTTTTTTGGAAAAAAAATTTTGCGGATGTTTTGTTAATCTAATTTTCAGGTGCGCACTTAAAAAACGCCTACATAAATTTTAAATTTTTTCTGTAGTGTCTTTTTAGTTTTGTTTTTTAGACTCAAGACTACGTTTGGCATCGATTTTATTGATTTTAAGATTTATGTGAGCGGAGTTTTGTTAAGGAAGAACGGTCCCTTAACGATATAAAATATATAAATTAAACACAAGAGAGCAAAGTTTTAAACTTCTGTAGCCTCAATACTGCCACAATAGCTGGGTATGATTACTCAAATACGTTTTTAAAAAATTTCCAATTAATAAAAAATAAACTAAACGGCCCAAAAAGAAATAAAAACGATTCACAAAATAAAATATTATTTCAGTTGTGTATGTGAGTATGAAATTAAATCAATAAAGGCTATTATAATTGATTCCTTTCCATTTTAATTTACACGAAGTGAAATGGCTACTATGCCATTATTATGGAGGGTGCCATTTAAATGGAGACGCTCATTATAATGGTCTATTCTGACTTTTTTAAATATTTTTTTGTATAGGATTTGCCTTTTTTTGGCCTATTGTATATTTTTGATTGTACTACATAGATAACTTTTTTTATAAAAACCAAAAATGGCCGCAAAACCAAGTGTACTATAGATCATGTTTTTACCCACTTACAGGTTACTATAGATGTACTACAGGTGTATTACAGGTGTACTATAGATCATGTTTTTACCCACTTACTGAACAGGTTCTTACCCACTTACATTAAGACTACGCTAAAGCAAAATGGCCCACCAAACCAGAAAATACTCCATGAACACTGAAAATGAACAACTTCGCACCAGAGTGGCGGAGCTGGAAGATGAACGGGATCAGCTGCTGACACGAGTAGAAAAGCTTGAGAACACCGTAAAAAGGTCTAGCAGCATGGATGAAGAAGCCATCGCCAGCATATGTGCCCGAGTCATCCAAGAGCTTCTGCCATGGATGGAGAAAAGATTGAGGAGAGCGGAAGTGAAAAAGAGGGTTTCCAGCATGGCGGTGATTGCAGGTTTGCAGGAGTCAGAAACGCTCCAAGAAGATTATGAAAAAGCAAGAAGCTTGGTTAAGGAAGCAATTGACGACAATACAGGAGATAATAATCAAGTTGTCAATTGCTTTCGCATTGGCAAAAAAATTGACCAGAAGCCAAAGCTCTTGAAAATTCGTTTTCAAAGTAATGGTGCCAGAAACGGCGGTTTGTGAGGAGTAATGGAAAGCTGTGGAAGAGTGAAAGACTCTTTAAAAAACGTTTATGTAAGACCATCTCTTTTTACAAGTGTGCAGCGCAAAAAACGGGAGATTCCCCATTACTGGCAAAAGCTAAACAACTGAGAAAATGAGCACCGAACGAAAATTGTATTTGCTCGATATGGTGATATCGGTGATCCATATTTGTTTGATTCTGATAAAATTTGTATTCTGGAAATTAATTGCCAAGACAAAATTTAACAAATAGGACAAAACGCAACCCAGTTGCAGTAAAATAACAAGTAAAATATAATAGGTGTAAAGTCTAATGCAATATTGGAAATGTTTCAAATAAGTGATATCACTTTAATAGCAGATACTCTTCTAAATTATTTTTTAAATGAGTTTGAGCTGTTAATTTCCGCTTCAAGAATGTCCAATTACGCTCTCCAGATGTGATATGTGTTCAGGAGTCCTGGCTGAATGAGGATATACCAAATCAATTAATAATCAAAAGTTTTGATTATAACCTTCTCCGTAAGGAAAGAACACAAAGCAAAAGGGGAGCAATACGTAACTGAACGAAGTAGGTACGGACAT
>JASAMX010033820.1:0-11842 GCA_030248175.1 Microlaimidae sp. YZB2_3
TTTTTGTTCTAAAACCTAAAAAAATTTAGGTGGTTTTATGAAACTGGAAAAAATTCCGAATTCATGTTTTGAAGCAAGAAAAACACCTCTACTCTTTTAATAAAACCGAAAAATCACTCCGTCACTTCGTTCTCAAGCGAAATTTTTTTTTCAACTCCCCATTTTAAAACCGATAAAAAAACGCCCAATATTTTTATACAACCGAAACAGACTCTGTTTTTGAAAACTTCCAAATCACCCCGACTCTTTTTATAAAATTAAAAAAACTTCGGCCCTCCGCTGTAAAACCGAAAAAAATCGACTTCTCGTTCTGCAACCGAAAAAAAAACCTCCGACTCTTTTTAATGAAACTGAGAAATAACTCCGACTCCCCGTTTCTGAAAAAAAAAACCTGCGGCGGCGGGCGAGAAAAGCGGGAAAAGCATTAGCGATGCGGCTATTTCGACCTCCCTCCATGTGTGAAACTTCCCTTTTCCGCAATTCCCTGTCGGCTAAACGAGGGAAATTAAAAGCTGTCACTCCGTTATTTCGTCAGATGCAAAAGCCTCCCGCCGTTTGCGCGTTTATTAAAAATAATTTATTTCGCTTCCCCAACCGAGACTTTAAGCGATGTAAGGTGAAATTTGTTACAAAATTGAGAAAAATTAATAAAAAATCAAAGTTTGAATTGTAATTATTATTATATATATATATATACGTGCGAATTAAAAGTTGCGGCGATTTTGAAGCATTGAGTGGGAAATAATATATCTTTCCCACGGGAAAATTTAATAAAATCTGGAATTATTCAAGAGTTCTGCAAAGATCTACTCATGTAATTTTTTTATCGTTTAGCAGCACTTCTTGTTGACGAAATTATCATTATTTTATTATACTATTATCCTATCACTTAGTGCCAAAGTGTTTGTGTAATGTTTTTGGTTCGTTCATCATAAAACCGCAGAACGGTTTTATGATGAAAAAGGTACCGAGACCCGTCGTTAGGTACCGTAGAAGCAAAAGACGTTAACTGTTAAATCTAAAATATATAATAAAGTAAAATTGTGACACTTGGTAAAAACTGCTTGAAAAACCTTTCAACTTTAGGTCCCACTTAAATGAGATCCTATTTCAATAAGTTCCATTTAAATGGGATCCCACTTAAATGGGACTTATTTAAATGGGGTGGTATTTATATGGAGTCCCATGTAAATAGGTCCCATTTAACTATGTAGGATCCTACTTAAATAAGTCCCATTTAAATGAGACTTATTTAAATGGAATCCCACTTAAATGGAATCCATAGTCGAAAGGTCCCATTTAAATGGGACCTGTTCTTTCAAACAATTTGTTTTAAGTGTCTAATTTTTCCTTTTTTATATATTTTTGGTTAAACTAAGTTAAGGTTAGTTAATTGTATTATTTAAAAAAATAGATTTTTATCACAACGTTTTAACTTAGCGCCAAGTTCATTTAATATATAGGCAAATTATTTTTTTGTCATTTGAAAAGGATTCAAATCAAAAGAATCACTACAATTTTTTTCAGAAACAAACACGTTATGTCTTTTACATAGTTTTTGTTAGCAAATAAAAGCGTAAATTTTATAATTTTAATCCATAAAGGTGAAAAAAATTAGTTTGGTTTTTCAAAAGTATAGTGTGAGCCTAATTTTTGGCAATTTCTATTAAAAAAACCATGGCCTTACCTTATATTTAACTTTTATTTCTGTCAAATAATTAAATCGCTGGTTTAACCTATTTTGTTAAAACCAGAGGTATTTCAGAACGTTTGTCTTTGTTTTATGTTTTATGAAGTAATTTTTAACTTGTTTTAATATCCAAAGGCAGGTATCCCAATAAGTAAAATTTGTTAATAATAAACAGACTGATGACACTTTCTATAAAAATAGCCAAAAATATTAGCAAAGTTTAATTTCAAGAAGTATAATAAATGCATAGGGTCATTTTAATACGTTGCACTGTATTATTTTGTATTTATTTGTGGGTTAAGATAATGAAATGCATAACCAATACGCAACGTACACTAAATTTGTGCGCTCCAATAATTGAAAATTTAGTCACATGCTTAAGATTATTTTTATTTCGTGATGTTCCTACCGTACAATTTTATATGCTCCGAAGTTCCGATCCTTAAATGAGCGATTTCAATGTTGCTTAAGCTTAAAATTAATTATATTAAGTTATTCTATCCGCAAGCTGTGGTCATTTTTATAATTGTATTTAACGAGTTTTGAAAAAAATTATATAAAAATATTTTTTTTACAAAATTAAATATATTGCAATACTCTTGAAGTATTCGTAAATTTAATACAAAAATAAGGCGGAGCTCCTAAAGTTTCTCAAGAAATCTAAAAAACTAAGCGATTTTCCTGAGTTTCGGAGAGCGGAGTAAACGGAATCAGTTTTTTAACAGTTTTTACAAAATGTTTCGAAAAACGTTATTAGTTTAAAAAGATAATTTAAATAAAATTTTATATAACCCCGTGATTTCCGAAGGGGAATATTTTCCAAAACCTGGGTTTGAAACGCCAAAAATCATCTGATGGTTATATATATATATTTTTTCTATCTAGTTATTTTATATTATCTAATGGTTTTATGGTTAAATGTTATATATATATATATATAATAAGGGTCTGTCTGGCATGGAGGAAAATTCGTTATTAATAAATCACCCGAATAGACTTTATATGCGTCAAATCTAAGTACGTATTAGCCTAATTTCGAATAAGCAATGTCGTTTTGAGTTTCAGTCGCCTAAATTTTAGCTATATGATAAAAACAAGTGTAGTCTTTTTTGAAATAAACTGGAATTTAATTTGGTTAATTAAATTCAAGCACTTGTAAAATGGCACAGCGACATTTTTTTATAGATCATAGGGGATTGGTGACCAGTTTACCTTGTAAAAATTTAGAGTCATATCAAAAGAAACGGATATAACTTTACTTTATTAAAAAAACTAAGTTTTTTTATATCGAATGTACTATTTATTGCTTTGTTGCTAAATATTCGATTAAATATAGCAGTTGAGGTTTAACCAAACGCAATTTATAAATTAAAGAACTGTACAAAACTGTCAGGGAATTAATAATTAACTGTTGTTTATTGTTTTAGTTCTTTATTTTTAATTTAACTTCTTTACTATATGGCTTGAAGCCTTTTTGCGTTTAATTAAAAACGAATGAAAATACTTTTCAGCTTGATTTGTTTCTGTCGTTTTTACGAGGTTTTTTTTTTCTATTATTTTTAAGCTTGTTTTTACGATTTGGCGAATTTAGAATCGAGAAAACTTGAATCGGAAAATGAGGAGTTTTTAAGTGGAAATTCTGAGCCGAGAGTTTAAAACCGCTAAAGTCTAACCCCTAACGTTAAACCTAAGCCCCGATCGATTTTTATGTAAAGCTCCAAGTTTACGGTTCCCCATTCGAAGGTTCTAGAAACCCCTTAAGCTTTTTACAGCATATAAGCCGAAGGCTGTATAAAATCAGCTTGACTATAATAATTTTATACATGTATATTTATACTATATGGTGACATTCAAAAATATACGAGGCCGAATATATACAACTTTTAATAAAAAGAATGAAACAATTTTTGACTGTTAAAGGGGCGATACACGACTTGCTATTTTAATCGCCAGCCTCAGTATGCCATCTACTAAGGTGCTACACTGCACCATCACCCGCTGTTTTACTTTACAACTACAATTTATAAGGCGTCGTATTTTTGAAACATCAAAACAACGTTTGTTTTTTTGAAAACGTAAAAAACCAAATTTTAGAGTGTTTTGATCGGTTGCGATTTATTCAGTTTTAAACCAACACCGTTAGCAAGCCATTAAAAAAGGTAATTTTTAGCTGAGAAATTTGGAACCGCCGAAGAAGGAATTTTTTAGGGAGTCATGAATCTCTTTGAAATTATAAATGAATTTGTAGTGTTTAAAATCTATTCAGTTTTGCATATTGGTACATGAAATTCCAGTGGAGTGGTACTTGCTTATGTATGTTCCTGCCCTTAGGAAAAATAAATAAAAATAAATAATAATAAATAAAATTGCTACAACCGCAATGCCTCCAACCACGCAGAACTGCTCTTGTCGATCACAAATTGTCAGGAAATCCCGAATTGCCTCGTAAAGGCGAGACGTTTTGTTAAATTTCCTACACAAAAAAATAAGACGTAGCTTTTTTCGCGCCCAGGAAGGGGCGTTTTTCCCTTTTCGCGAAGATAAACACAAAGAGCAGTCGACGTCTGCCGCACAACAAAAATTAATCGCAACCCCGTTTTCTGTTTCCTTTTTCAATTAATTAATTTCGCTTCTTTTAACACCCGGCACCGACATACCGCGCCGTAAAATAGAGTCAAAAACCGCGGAATGGGAACCACTTAACGCGGACGGACCTACGGAGATCAAGAGTTTCCAATCTACGCAGCTAAAGACTTATTTCGTCGTTACTACGGCAAAATCAGCCACAAATCCTATAAAGTATATGTGACTGTGACTGATTTTTAATTTAAATCAGGACCTTAATAATTACAGAATGAGTCACAGTCTCATGTAATTTATAATGATTGTGGCTCATTTTGCCGTAGTAGCGACGATTAAACATTGATATACGTTTTAAGACATTTAACTGCATTTATAAAAGCATTTTTATAGTTTTTATTAGGTTTAAAAAATAAAATATGCTACTACTTTTTTATTATTTTAAGGAAAAAATGGAGCTCTGGAGCTATGTTGTTAGAATTGAGTTCTGAAAATCAATGATTAGCTCGAAGTAGAATCTACAAAGCCCGATTGCACGAGTAACCGCGCTGAAGTCTAGTCTAGTTTACTTTAAATAACTTTTAATTAGCATATCCAATAGTGCTTTTCCCAAGAACTAGCTTTTTAATCCGCACTCCGAACTGAGCTCTAATTTTAGGAGCTTTGTAGCTCTCCTTTTTTGCATAAATAAATAAAAAAAACTAATTTCATTATTTTTCAACACTTACTAAATTTTTATAAACACATTCAAAATGTTCAAAAAACATATGCGATAAAGAAAGTTAAAACGTACACTTATCAAGGCGAAATAAGCCTTAGATTACTTATTTAAGCGGCGGAGCTTGGGACCTCCGGAGCGCTAGAATTCCGGAGCTCGCTCGTTTTTAAAGATTCTCATCATTATATCTGGAGGAGAGAGCATCAATTAATTTAGTAACGCAGCTTGTGACTCATTTTGCGCTCACCGTTCAAATCCAATTAAGAAAAAAGTCACACCTGCGCCTTAATTTAAAATTGCATTTCGCCGTACTCTAAGATAAAGAGTCAAATTCATTGTAAATACTCGTAACTGAGACTTTTTGATCTTTCAATACATAAACATTATAAACATTATGAGTGAGAGGTATGGTGATTTTGTATAAATTAATAGTCACTCTTTGTGTTATAGTAACGACAAATTCAATTTAACGAATTCCACCCATGTGCGAGAACCGATATGACAGATTCACAACCTATATAAAATACGCACGACTCTGACTAAATATATTTAATTTATTGTGTTTATTTAGTTTAATAATATAATTGAGAAAAAAGTGTTCCAGACGTTTATATTTGATATCGACTTTGTGTCATTTCTTCCGCGTAATAAAAACGACATTCAAAATCGGCGATTAATTAACACCCCCTTTCTATTCATTTTTTAGTCGGTTGTTTGTTTTTTTTTTTTTGGCGGAAGCCCGTATAAAAACCTGCCGACGTTTGTATTTAGGTGTTGTTTTTTTTTAACGACAGCCTTAACTGCCGTGTAGCAATTTAAAACGTAATTATTGCACGTGATTATTAGTAAGTATTTGTTTTTATGAATTCTAATTAAACGTGATTATTGCATGTGATTATTACTAAATATTAATTGCTTTTATGAATTCTAATTTTGAAATGTTTTATTGATATTGATTTAGGTAAATTTTATAATGGCTATTTTAAAACCGCCCAATCACCATATAAAAAATTGGTGGAAAAGTACTTAGACTGAAAAAATTTCAGATGAGCGTATACCACTGACAGTACGGTTGATTTATACAAAAGTTTTATTTGTATATAGAATTTACAAGTAGCTTAAATTGATATAATTATTGTCTGAATCAATCCTACCGGTAGCGAAATATATTCTACAAAATTTTTTTCTAGTGTAATTAATTTTCAAACGGAGTTTGCTTTAAAATCGTAACTTTATATTTCAATTTTTAATTTTAAAATCATTTTAAAAAAATAATTACAACAAAAAAGTATAAAATAAGATTGATACAAATATAACCACACTGTGCAACATAAATTTAATATTTTTTTGCAAAATACTACTTACTTAGGTGATTGATTCAAATAATGAGGTTACCTTTGGTTCTTTGGAGTTTTTTATGATTATCTCTTACTTGGCTTTTTTGTCTCTTTCGTTTCCGCTGTTTGGCTCTTAAGTCCCTTTTTTCCGGCTCTTTACTACCTAGCTCTAACATCCCATGGCTCTTTTGGCCCGTTTCCAAAAGCAACTCTGACAATTACTATCAAAACAATTGTGAAACTTTCCCCTTTTTGATTTCCACGGCCCATGTGAAACGTAAAATAACAAACGAAATAATAAACTACATGAAAGTATATTGATTTTGCAAATATCACAGACGCAATGCCAAAACGAACTGGATTTTTCAAATTTTCGACCGCCCCACTGGAATAATTTTTTGTTTTTAACAATACCCCTGGGCTGAAATCGCTCGCACCTTTTACTCGATTGTTAAAAGAGCACTTTCACGAGTCAAATTCCTATAGAGCTCAAAGCAAATTCATTTTTTTAATGCTGGATCGGTCTGTAATTTGGGAACTTTGTCGCTTTGGTGCCAAGAAGCCCAAATATA
Organism: Microlaimidae sp. YZB2_3; assembly: GCA_030248175.1. Taxonomy (NCBI): domain Eukaryota; kingdom Metazoa; phylum Nematoda; class Chromadorea; order Desmodorida; family Microlaimidae; species Microlaimidae sp. YZB2_3. The sequence continues at coordinate 6,898 of JASAMX010033820.1, forward strand.
TCTTCTTTAATCTTCTGAAAGATTTAAAAAACCAAAGAAAGATAAAAAAGAAATTTCTAGTAAAAAGAAAGTATAACAAAAGAGATTTTTATCTGGAAGATTTTGGTTAAAGGAATTACTCATTTATTTTTTTTCTCTTAATTAAGTTTAAAAGTTATATTAGTTTGAAAATTTGAAATTTTAAATCTGGAAAAAAGTGAATTTTTGATTTTTTTAGAACAGGAAAAAAGAAAAAAAAAGAAAGAAAGAGAAAAGAAGGATAATTAGAAAGAAAAAAACGGTCAGAAATAAGAAAGCAAAAGAGAAGAAGCCATAGCAGTCACAAATCAAATTCCTAAACGCCCAACCACGCTCCAAACCAAACCACCAACTCAACAGGAGGCTCCACACAAGGCACAACAAAATCAGCAATCGGAAACGAGCAGTCCGGTCGGGCGATAGATGATTGTGACAGTGCTCTAGTTAAATTAAGTTTTTAAAAGTTATATTACTTTGAACTAAGAAAAATTAAAAGTATAATAAATAGAATTTTAGCCGCACGTACGTTTTCAATTAGTATTCAGCTTGGAAACGAAAGCAAAACACCGGTTTTCGAGCTCTTGAGCCCCATTGCAAAATGCTTTGCCAATTTTATGTATAAATTTTTATTTAAATAAGTTGTGAAATAAAAAGGTAGACGTAGCGGCTAAAAAAACCTTCTTTTGCTACTCATCATGTACAACAAACCCATTTTTCTAATCGGATAAGTATTAGAGGAAAAACAGAGAGTAGAAAAGCAATAAAATTTCAAAAGTGAATAAAAGTATTCCAAAATCTGCTACTTTATTAGTTTAAGTAAAAGTAGTTTTTACAACACTACCAATTTCATTACGTAAGATTCAATAATTGCCGCACTTATTCTAGGAGAAAAACAAAGACATGCGTACACCGATATAAAGAAATATAACAAATACATGAAATAACGGCGCTAATTTTTTTCCGCTTACATAAATTTGCACATGCTATGTTCTATCCAAAAGCGAATGTATTACATGTAGGAAAAAAACAAACAAACGAAATTTTTACCAGATACAATTAAGTTAAGCTTAAGGAAACACTAATTTATGGAAATACCTACATGATTGTCAAAAAAATTTAGGAATAATCTTAAAAATATACTATTTGAAAAAATTGTCACTAATCGCAAAAAATAAAACAAAGAAAACTCATGCAATAATACTCAGTTTTTTTTAATAATTCTTGAAGAATTCTTTTATGCGTTTCCACAAAATACTGTAAAGATGAATGTATTAGACAACAACGATATAAGTTTCTCGATGATTTGATTGAGGCTTCTAATTTGTTTCCGGATGATTAAAGCAATAATATAAAAAGTTATTTAAAAAGTAGTGTGGAAAAAACTTTCAATGCATAGTTGAGCAAGCTGCATATCGCCAGCCTTTCAGAAAAAATAAATAATAGTAAATAAACAATTATTAACTTAATTTAAATAACTAAGAAACGTTATACCTAGTAAAAATAACCAAATTATCACAGTGCCTACACGATATTGCCAAAATTAATGTTTCACTTTGCAAAAAAACTGAATCATTTAAATATTTTGTTTCCATGATAGATGCAAACAAAATAATATTAACAAAATAATATTACTCGTAAGTATTTCATATCATACTAATATGAAAAAATATATATTGTTATTAAAAATTTATTGGTGTTTTATGTGTATTCTTCACCATATTTTTTCCCATTTGAATCGTAAATTTTATTATGGAGAAACTAACTTCTGTGTCCTCAGGAATCTTATGTTTTTCAAGTTTGAAGAAAATTATATGGTCTCAAAAATTTTTTTACGTAAGCATCATAATTTCACGCCCCGAACGATCTTTAGTGGTAAAATATACAGATTTTAAATTTTCTCACTCCGCAGCAATTTTTTCGGAACTAAATAATAGTCATTTTAGTACTTATTTAGTATACAGACTCAGTTCAGTGTGTTTATTACTGTTTCTGTCTTAGACAAAAGAAAAAACCAATATAATCTAATTTTCGCGAAAAACTTTTTAAAATTCTGCGTATATTCGCGCGCAGAATTAGTTTTCGCATTTTTCATTTTCGAAAAGCGAGAATTCGGCAGAAAATCGGATTATTTCGCCAAAATTAAATTCGCAGACCGAAAACACTAGTGCCCCTGAGCTCCGAGCTCCGGAGTGAAACATCGTTTTACTGGGCTCCTATTTTTCAATTGCGGTGAATAGTTAAAACAGCAAAATATTGTGAATAATTTTAAAGCTAATCAAAAAAACTTATTAAAAACACTAAAAATAGCCCTAAAAATTGAATTCAATACTTTAAAACCTATTACATGTAAGTTTGGAAACCAACCTACATAGCTTAAATTAGTGCTAATTTTTCGAACTGGTCGCTAATTTTAAACTAAGAGGCAAAACAACTTTATTCATCTTATCATATAAGATGCGGCGCTTCAGAGCTCCGAAGATCCCTTCGCTCCAAATGGTCCGGAACTCCAAAACAGAAAATAATGGGTAGAAAGATCAATATAGTCTATACAAAAACGAAGCGGACTGGCGACAAAACTCGAACATTAAAATGCTATATATCCATAACGGAGGTTAGAATACTGTATATGCGGGACATAAATGGGAGCATAGCTTAGACTTTTGGCTATCTTTTGAAAAGGTCAGAAAAAATGTTTTTCGATGACGTCATCACTACAGCCAATGCGGTGAAAATAACCTGGTCCCAAAAAAACGAAACTTTTTTACTAGTACGATATAAGAAACGCCGCTTGGCATGCTGTTAAAACATGCTTTTTTATTATTTTCCTCCTGAGATTCTGAAGCTTTGAGCGAAATCGGCTTGCTCAATTAAAGCAAGCGCGCGTTCACATTGCGCAAATGCCACGCAAACACGTCCAAAAATTGCTTCCTGCTCTAAAGCATCAATATATAAAGCCGCCAATTATCCTACTTACATAAATTTTAGTACGCTATGGTCAAACACAATGCCAAAATTCAACATTTTTTTTCAAAACCATCAAAAATGAAAATATCACATATAACGAATTTCATATATCGTGAAAATTAATATAAGCACAATAAGCGTCAAAAATGACAAATAAAATAAGATTCCAAGCCATTGCGGCAGCAGCAAAGCTTAAATAAAAAGACAAAATAATAAATTAAAAGATTACTTAAATTTTTAAATTATTTTATATAAAATATAAAAAATCCAAAAACCCCAAAAAACGCAACATAAATTCCTTAAATTCATGAAAATATAAGACAAAAATATGGCTCTTCGCATATAAAATACGCAGTTCAGACCAATCGCAATTCAAACTTTTTACACAAAAATAGATCATTATTTTAAAATTAAATATATTGGGATATTTGGTTAAAGTTGAGAGACATAGTTTTTTAATATTTGCAGTTTCTTGTATTGACAAACGAGAAACACAAAAAAAACACAAAAAAAAAACAACCAAAGCAAAGAAAACAAAATCAACAAAAAACCCAAACAAAAAAAAACAACATTTACCAGTCTTCTTAATTTTTTAGAGCGTTCTGCTGCTGCCTCCTCCATACGGGCTTGGAATGCTTCCAAAATTTTAAATTCGTCATTTTTGACAGCTTATTGTAAGCTTAATATTAGGTTTTTTTACACAAAAGATATATCAAAATTCGTCATATGTGATAATTTTACATTTTTGATGGTTTTGAAAAAAAAATTTGAAAAAATTTTTCGGCATTCGTGTTTGGCCCCCTAGCCCTCAGGGGTCAACTCCCAAAAAAATTTTAAAGTCAAAAGTAAGGAATAAAAATTGGCGGACATTTAATATATAACAATATAATCAATATCGTACACACTTCGAGCAGGAAGCAAAACAAAATAAATAATTCGGACACTGTATAAGTGTGGCGAAAATTCGCGAAAAATCTCGAAAACCGCGCGCATACAACGCATTATAAAAAAATTTGAAAGAGCCGATTTCGCTCAAACTTTCAGAAAAAACTCAAAAAAGTTTGTTTTAACAGCATACCAAGCGGTGTTTTTTATCTCGTTGTAATAAAAAAGTTTTGGTTTTTTTGAGACCAGGTTTTTTTCACCGCATCGGCTGTAGTGATGACGTCATCGAAAAACATTTTTTCCTAACCTTTTCAAAAGATAGCCAAGAGTCTGAGCTATGCTCCCATATATGTCCCGCACATATTCTAACCTCCGTTATGGATATATAACATTTCAAAGTTCGAGTTTTGTCGCCAGTCCACATCATTTTTGTATAGACTATAGTTCGCAGCTGAGTTAAAAGTGACAAGAGACAACGAGTTCACATTGTCACATTGTCACTTTTGGCTGCGGTGTAAACGTGTTGTCACTTGTCGCTTGTCATTTCGAGGTGAATTAGTAATCTTTCTACCCTTTAATGTCGAGCTTCGAAGCTTCGGAGCTCCGGAGCTTCGGAAGCCCGGTTCTTAATCAAACAGATTTAAATTGCAGATTAGTTTCGCTTTTTGCTCGAAAAAAAAGAATTGACAAGACTGGCATTACAAGATACTGGAACTTAAAAAAAATCTCTCCAACTTTAACTAAATATCGGGATAATTTAATTTTAAATATTGATCTATAAAGCTTTCGAAATCAGGGAGGAAATAATAAAAAAGCGAAAATAAAATGAATAAAGTTGTTTTGCCTCTTAGTTTAAAATTAGCGACCAGTTCGAAAAATTAGCACTAATTTTATGTATGTTGATTTCCAAACTTAATGTAACAGTGACGTTCGCAAGCTGAATACTAATTGAAAACTAACGTGCGGCTAAATATTTATTAATTAATTTTTCAAGTTCAAAGTAATATAACTTTTAAAACTTAATTTAACGAGAAAAAATCACAAATTCACTTTTTCCAGCTTTAAAATTTCAAATTTT